>PVLA01007831.1:0-98489 GCA_004027455.1 Hydrochoerus hydrochaeris
GAGAAACATTTGATAAAGAATATAAAGAAAATATAGAATACATGAAGCAGATTCAAAGAGACTACCAGGAAATTAAAAACTCCATTGAAAGCTGGCAAAACTCCTTAAAAGAAACTAAGGATAGACTATCAAAACTTGAAGACAAGTTTGCAATGTGTGATCATGAAAGGAAAGATCTCTTAAAAATAACAAGGAAACAAGCAGTAACAATACAAAGGCTAGAAGACGACAAGAGAATCTACAATTTAAGAATAAGAAATGTGAACAAAGAAGCAGGGATACATACAGGTGAATTACAAAGGCTATTCAGGGAAATAATTAAGGAAAACTTCCCAAGCATGGGAAAAGAAAATGACATTTGGTTGTGTGAGGCATACTGAACTCCAGCCACCTACAACCAAAACAGATCTACACCCAGACATATAATAATCAAGATACCAGAAATTCAATATAAAAACAGAATATTAAAAGTTATCAGAGAAAAGAAACAGATTACCTATAAAAGTAAGCCCATCAGAATCACAGCTGACTTCTCAACACAGACCATCAGATCAAGAAGAGCTTGAAGTGAAGTATTCCAAGCCCTGAAAGAAAATGACCTTCAGCCCAGATTGATGTACCCTGCAAAACTGTCACTAGAAATTAATGGAGAAACAAGATGCTTCCATGACAAAGAGGAACTGGGGGAGTTTGTGACCACCAATCCAACCCTACAGAGAATGCTGAAGGACATTCTAGAGAGAGAGAAAAAAAATACCAGGATTTTAGGAACAGTGGCAGAAATGCCTCAATGAGTGGGGCAGGCAGTAGAATGAAGGAGAAAACTAAACAAAGGCAGAAAAATAGCATAGCAGAAATGAGGCAGAGAAGGATAACTAGAAACTCTAACATAGATGGCCTTGATACACTATATTGTTAATAGTGCACCAGTATTTAAAACCCACATTACTCACACTACTCTGCTACTAGATGTATTATATTCTGTTCCAGTCATTCTACCTGTGCTAGATTTGAGGGCACAGACAGTAATCCTGAAGATAACAGGATATAGTATGGTAATCCTCCTTAATTTCCTATTAACTTAATGTAAAGCCTACACTGTTTTACCATGACTGATCGTAATCGAATCCATCTGTATTTTCTTTATATGGATCGCTGTTTTGTATTGATAGATTTTATTCAAAGCTGTTATGATGATAGTATCAAGTCTGAGAGTATAGGCAACTGCACTGAAGATGATAAGATCCACTAGAATATCCACTATGGTTTGATTATTACCTGCCTTTGAAGTTTTATACTGTCTACCATGTTTTATTTTGCTAATATTGTTATTTACTGCTATACTCAATTATAGTTACTGCTATATTCAATTATGCCTGATAATATAGACATTCTATTGAAGATAATAAGAAACAACACAGTAATCATTGTAGATCACCTTGTACTGTGGTTTTATATGACTTTTTGGTTTCATGTTTTTATAGGAATTTGTTTTGTTTTGTTTTGTCTTGCTAAGTTTTGTTTTTCCCTCTAATACAGAAAGGATAGAAATAGATGCAGAGATTCATGCATGTGTAGCTGTTTACACTCTCACTGTTTGACTATCTACTTTGCTTTAATTTTGTAACTTGAACAACTATTTCTAAGAGGACAATATGTAATTTATTAACTAGTGATTTCTTATTGTTTAACCTTTTTTTCTGGAATTCTGTATTATCTCTACCCTTTACATGCTTTTGTTTCTCTTTAAATAAAAAAAAAAAAAAAAAGATTTTCTGTTGAAAATGTAGTAGAAGTTAATCCAGAAAAAAAAAAAAAGATTGAGAGGAAAATTCCCATATTCATGATCACGAGTGTTAGAAAAAGGTTATGGCTTGTGTCTACGTGTTCCCCCAAATGCATCCCCCAAGATGCATTCGCAGGCAGGGTTTTTTGGAGGTGGCTGGACCTAAGGTGTGTGAATGTGGATTCAGGCTGTGCAGTAACTGAATTGGTTCACAGACTGGTTTAGTGCAGTTCTGGATAACTGGAAGCCACACCCCGGTGTGATTGACACTACCCAATGTGCTTACAGCCTTCACAGAATAAAAGTCCCGAAGGCTCGCTGCCTCTGCCTGTCCTGCCACAGACAGCCCCTCTGGGATGCCGCTTGGCTGTGCTACCTGCCTGGGAGCCAGCTGGCTCCAGGTGGAAACCTCCACAAACCTTGAGCGACAGTCAGCCTTCCCTCCTTTAACTTTGGGGGATGGGTATTTTGTCTCAGCAACAAAAAAGTAAACAAGACAGATACTCTCACATTCCCCAAGAAAACAAGTAGAAAAAGTAAAATAATTTTTACTTGCATTTGGAAGAATTTAAGCAAAACCAAGTTGGAAGTGATCTTAAAACTCTTACCTTTTACATATTTTTTAAAAATCTCTAGTGCTCATTAAGGCAAAATCTATTTTATAACTATTTCATCCTCCCTAGGAATAAACCAATAAGTGCCAGAGAGTTTTTGCTACTGGGATAGCCAATGCGTTTCACATTAAAGTCTAGTTGAGTAGATAAAATAGCACAAGACTATCTGCATGTAGAGTCGGTGGATAGAAAGGGGACAGAAAGGACAACTCAAGTGATAAGAGATCCCCTAATAGATGCAATGTCCTGAAAACTATGTGCATTAGACTCAAATGCTGTTATCCCTTTATATTTTCATTTTTTCCCCTTACATGTGGATCAGTCACTATCCCATGGTTTCTAGAAAGCCTGAAACATAATCTCCACTATGGGAAGGAAAATTGATTAATGGTATGCATGTGAAGAACTTGAATTGTGGCTCTTAATCTAGAGATAGGAAAGAATTAATGTTATATAAAATGTGGCCCATGGAAATTCAGTTTGGCTTGGATGTTACATAAATCCGTAGGTGTTACATGTATGTCCACAGTCGAGACATGAGAGTGTGCTAGTGCCACGTGGAAAAGAGGCTGTGGGTGTTTGCTTCACTTCATTACCCTAACAAACACACCCAGCCTGTTTTCTGGTCTGCATGGACCACATTGGACTCACATTGTACATTCCAGACAAAGCCTAACTGCGTTGTCTCTCACAATGACACTGCTGGGAAAGGTCCTACCATGGTGGCTGTTCGAGAAATTTCCAAGAAGGAAGCATGCTTTATTCTCAGTGACCTTTGACCTCGTGTGTGACTGCTTTGCCTGAATACTTGCAATTCCCATCATCTGGAAGGGAAATGATTCATCTGCTCAAAGGTGAACTTCCCAGGGTATTTATTTGAGATCTGGCTGGTTCACATTTCCTGCTTTTCCTTCTGTTTTATTTTACTACTTTTCCTAAGTGTGATTTTTCTGCCTTCCCTGACTCAGCCACACTTTTCCTTCTGGAGAAATATCCTCCCTCAACCACTTTCCTAGTGAGCATCTGTTTGTCCTAAAAAGTCCATGTTAAGAGGAGGGGCCCATTCTGCCTCTGTCCACTACTCCATTTTCAGGAAGCAGGAGAGATGTCACCTGGTGCCTCCCTGCTCCTGCCCACAACACAGGCACCAGCCTGGTCTCTTGAGCTGCTGAAGCTTCTAGCTCTACTTCATGTGGGAATAACCTTTTACAAGTCCGTCTCCTGCCCTACTAGATATCTTGAGCTCAGAGATCTGTTTTATTTATTTTCACCTCATATTATATAATAGTGATCAATGATTGTGACGTTAACTCATTTAAGCTAAAAGCTTCTCTGTAAAGTTCACCCCAAGCCTGAGCTTTCCTTCCCAAATCCAGTCGCATTTACCTAATGCCATCTCAGGTCACATCCTGTTGGTGATTCTGTGCAGCACCTCTTTCTATTGGGAGTGACTGAAAATCCAGCTTTACCAGAATAACTCAAAGGAGTTTATTGGTTCATTAATCTACAAGTCTACGTTGTGGAGCTGTCTTCAGAGCTCCACAGTTTTAGGAAGTCCCTGAATATCAACAGGACCCAGATTTTTTCTTTGGCTTAGCTCTACCTCCTTCTGGTGGCCCCTCAATGTACAGGGGTACAGCCTCTTTGATTTAAGTCAGTGGAAAAGCACAGCCCCTTCCTTTTCTCCCCATTACCTCTGTGGAAGTATAAGGGCCAACCTTGCTTCAGCCACGTGTCTGTGTCAATAAGGTACAGCGACAAAACATCACCCTATTGTTGGGGAAAGGGAACTTAGAGGGTTATTTTAATGTGGCAGCAAGATAGGTTGAATAATATGACATGAGAATGTGGTTGAGTAGCCACCAGGTCCCGGCAGATGGGCCCAGGTCTGCCCTGCAACTTTCCTTCCCCAAATTTTTAAAAAGTTTTCAAGGGGGCTTAGGGATGTAGTTCAGTGCAAAGGCCCTAGATTCATTCCCCAGTAGCTAGAGAAAAAGAGAGAGAGGAGGAGGAGAAGGAGAGACAGGGAGACAGAAAAAAGCAGAGTGAATTTATAATCATAGTTATGGTAAATAAACTATAAAAGACATGTGGTCAGTGTCTCCAAAGATTCAAAGCTACCAGTGGATGTTACATACCCAGCCGGACTGGGCCATTTTCCTGACAACCTGAGCTCACTTCTCTTTTGGTCCTGGGCATCCTATTCTGTCTAAGAGAACTTCTTCTCTCTGTAGGGTCACACCTGGGATTCTCCAGCCCCATCTGTCCCCTGAGTGCTTTGTCCCAGACCCCTCCACTCCCTAGAGAGAGCCGTCTTCAGCAGCAGAAGCTGGGCAGGGACAGGGGCCTCCCGCCCTATAGTCCACCCCAAGTCCCAGAGTCTCCTTGCTTTATCTCTGTGACTTTCTTTTCTACTTGTAGTGGCCTGTGAAGAGGTTTGTCTTATTTATAAGTTGGCCAGAGCCTTTGATGTGTCTCTGTATAGTAACTGTCTAGCATTGCTCTTTGTCCGCATCAGAAAGGATATGTCACAAGCTAAATTCAGTATGCTCTCCTGACCCCAAAGTGCCCTCATTCACTCTTCTCTTCCTTCTGCCTGCTGGTTTTCCCTCTTCCTCATTCCACTGACACAGGAGGAAGGAGAAAGGAAGCCACCACACAGGATGTCTCTTCATATCCTTAAGGTAAACTTCTAAAAGGAAAATTTCTGTCTCAGAAGTATGGATGTTTTATATGAGGGGCAATTAAAATACATGATGAATGTTTACATTTTTAAAAGTTATTACAGCAAAACACACACTGCCATTAGCACCCCTCAGAATGCCCCCATCACTTGGGACCCCCTCATCCCCATGGTCCTTGCCACTTTCTGCAGCAGCTCTGGAGTCCTCTTTCATGAGTGTCTTTAGTTATGCAAATGTGGCTACTTCAGTGTACTAAAGTGATTCAAAATATTTACTTTTTATGGTCATCTTGACTTTACAGAAGAACCAGTCACATGGTGACTGATCTGATAAACGGGATGACCGAGGACACATGGTGATGTTTTTATGAGCCTGCCTTTCTGTTGAAAGGCAGAGCCAGTCACATATATTTTTATCATCTCGTGGAAAGACATCCATGAAAGAGAACTTCAGCACTGTTTTGGAAAGTTGTAAGAATGTGGGGATAAGTGTGTTCAAACTGAGGGGTAGCGTTTTGAGGGGGATTAATGGCAATGTGTCATATATCATAATTATTTTACTTAAACTTTCACTCTATATTTTGATCATACCTTGTAGCTTTTGATATATTGTAGTCAGGCATTCTTGGTTTAACTTGGTTAGCACTATGGGATGTTGGTCAGTACTAGGTCCTCTCAGGAGCTGTGATTAATGACCAGCATTCACTCAGCACTAGCCCTGGCAAGGTGAGAATCCTGTGTCAATTTGCACTTTCATGGAGGCTATGCATTGGGGAAGTATGCAGAGAGGACAGGTTAGCCCTGCCTAAAGATTGATCAGAGTCCTCTTCCTGTTGCTCTGATCTTTGGAATGATTTTTTTTTTTTTCGGTACCAGGGACCGAACTCATGACCTCACACTTGCCAGGCAAGGACTTATGCCACTGAGCTAAATCCCCAGCCCCTATTGTCCCTATTGTTTTAGAATGATTTTTTTTTTTTTGCTGCTCTGATCTTTGGATGGTCTTCATATTCATACATGACAGCAAGTGGACCTTTGGAACCCTAACCTTTACTCCACAGATGGAGCAGATGACCCACCTTCTGGCCATGGAGAATGGGTCAAAGATATGTGTTATACTGTGACCCGCACAGCTCTCAGACTTCCCAGGGTGAGGACTGTGAAGGGCATAGAGAAGATAAAAAAACAGACACAAGACACAGAAAGCCGGGATCAGACGGAGACCTCTCTCCAGATGGGAAGACAGGAACTGCTCAACCACCGCAGTGTAGTGCATTTATTTATACACTCAGGAGGTTAATGTCAATTTCAGCCCCTCTGCTTTGCAATTTTGTATGGCTTTCTTGAGCACCTCCTGTTCTTGGATTATTACCCCTCTGCTTACATACTGGTAATAAATGAAATGTTTTTCTCTACCTGCTTCATAAATCTCTCCAGAGCAGGATCTGTAGCTGGTTCTTTGTGTTTCTCTTGTTAAGTATTTAATCATTACTACAGACTGTAATTAAACTGTCTCCATTTTGCAAGGTTGTCTTCTTCAAATATGTGCCTAATATTTAACAGACAGAGTTATATTGTTTGCATCATCATGTAAGTCAATAGGAAAATGAATTCAATACGGAACTGGCCCGGGATAGAAAATTCACACTGATTCCATTATTGTCTACTAAAGAACAATATGAAGATAATGAATACCATCTACCTAACTAACATCTCCCCCAGATGAAAAAAGAGAATATTGTTTTATGAAACATCTGGAGACTTTAACTAACTAGATTAAAGAGAAATAAGAAACAGGGCTGGTCCTCAAGGAATGGATATGAAGCAACCAGAGGAAATGAACATGGCAAGGTAACAATACAAAATCATCTTCTTAATCTTAGGATTTTAATATTTCCTACAGTCAGGACACTGGAAGGAGACCCATGGTTTAATTAGTACATTGGTTTAATAAGTAAATAAACTCTTGGGCGGCCTCATTGATAGCAGAACAGTGCCTTTAAACAGGAAGCAGTGGTTTCACCATCATTAACTGCATTAGTGACCAACTTCTGGGCCCTGAACCTGACCTTGTGACAGAAGTCCTGGCTGAGAAAGATTCCTGGTGACCCACACAAAGCGAAATCAGGAGGGGGAGAGAGACCTCCACAACAGGAAGGTGATATTTGGCCTGAGATTTAAAAGGTGAGAAGGAACTTCACAGTTTAGAAGGGTTAAGAATAGAAAGAAGATTAGAAAATGCATATGAAGGTAAGGCAGGTACAGACAGCAAAACAGGAAACCGGAAGCGCAGACCCAGGGGAGTGGTCTGTGCTGCAGACTGGTTGTCCTGTGGCACTATTAAAATGCAGATTCCAGACCCACAGCACAGAAGCCCTTGAGAAGAGGCCTGGCCATCTGGGCTTTGAGCATAGTCAAGAAGTTCCCAGTACAGAAATGGTCAGCACCAGCGGACACCCTTAGGGAAAGGTGAGATCACAAGGTAAGAGCTGGTGCTGCCCTGAAAACACCAGAAGCTGGACAGAGACATGGATGGCAGTTTCTAGAAATGAAAATGGCAGACAGAGAAGTGTCCTAGAGGAATGAAGCCAAGCAGAGGTCTGAGCTCCTCCAAGCATTGCTAGGGGCATGGCTTAGCAGCTGTGATATTTACCTGAAGTTGAGCACTTCAATTCTGTTCAATCTGCTGTTGGAAAAAAATCAAGGAACAAATCAGGAAAACATTCAAGGATGTCAATAGAAACTGCAAGAGTAGATACTATTGCTTGAGGAGCCAGACATTGGCTTTGAAGAGACGAAGTAGAGAAAGAGACACAGAATCATCAGAGAGCAAGATGAGTCTCTCCACTTTGTAAATATATGGGATTCAACTGCTAATTCCCCTGAATCCAGGCCTCCAGAACTGTTCTTTAAATGACCACTAGATGGAGCCATAGCTTTGTAGAATAACAAAAATAAATGGACTCCAATTATTTGTATTGTTATTATTTTGGTCTTTTTGAAACAAGATCTCACTGTGTGGTTCAGGCTGACCTTGGGCTCACTTTGTAGCCCAGGTTGGTCTCAAACTTGCAACAATCTGCCTGCCTCAGCCTCCCAAGTGCTGAGATTACAGGAGTGCACCACCATGCCCAGCTTTTTCTATTAAATTTTTGAAAGCTTGTTTCTTAAAAGACTAAAATCAAATTAAGGTACTAGAGCAATAGCTGGGCCTTCACGTGCTCCTATTGCTCAGAATTTTACACAGTTCTCTAATTTTAATTTGTGGCCAATGTATCACACAATCTAGGCAGAAAAACAAGAAGCAATGGTTCACACCATCACGAAACCTACAAACATAAAAACTGAAGAATATCAATGCGATTGACAGTTAGGAAATGGTTATTTTCTCTCAAGCAGCTAGCTATTTTCAATGTATGTAGAACTTTCATGGGCTCTAGATAACCCCTTCCTCCATTAAACATAAAAATATATAGTTATATAGTTATGATTTATGACTGCTTTGATATATATTCCAAGCTGGGTTAATTATTAAATGTCCTTATCATATTCTTTTTTCCATAGAAACTTAAAGTTTATCTGTTTTTGGAGGCCCCTAAAGTGTCAGAGTCCTGTTTTCTGTGTCCAGTGGATCAGTTCACAAAAAGAATAAGTAAGTCTGGCTATTTTTAAAAGAAATGAAACTTTAAAAGAGGAAAGCTAGAACAGTATGAGTTTGAGGGTGAATATAGCCCAAGTTGTCCTTACTAAAATTCAAATTCCTGTGACGCTTTACATGTTCTTTTAAAATTGTATTCAAATATTGCAGAAAAATATTTTTAATTGGTTGTCATCAACGGAAATAGAAAAAGTTCCTTACCTGATTTTTTTGATAATGAGTAATTACCAAATTGGAGGACCAATGTGTCTCTGGAAACTTGGAAACTTAAACTCAGAAACTTACTGTGAAGGCAAACAGAATTAAGTGTTTACCTAGAGTACTGATATGATAGGGTACAGTTGAGAAAGGAAGTAGAACCAATTTATGGGAAAGAATATTTTCATTCTGAGAATTGTGGGTTTCTGCTATTGTCAAAGGGGAAGGGCAGGAACAGAAGAAAGCTGCCATTGTTTTTCTCAGGATCTAATTCTGAAAAAAGGAAGCATATGACTGCAATGTTTGAGGAGTCTAACGTTTCAAGTAAGAGTGCATAGTACAACAGTAACTTTAAATACAATCCAAAATCCAAGGGTCAGAAAGCCAGCAACTCACAAGGATTGATGAGGAATAAAGAAGGAGTTTTTAACTCATTTCCGAGAGATATAAAGTAGAAACAGCAGCTTGGCTGTCTGGGAGCCAGGGGTCAAAGCCAAAGGTCAAAGGTCAGGAGCAGGACCCTCTTTCTTAATGTGAGATGCCTTTGAACACAATCAAGGCTGCAGAAATGGCCTCAATCAAACCCACGTCCCATGATTTTTGTCCTAGTCTTGGAGTGCAAGCATTTGATGGGAGAACGTTTTAGATTTAACTTAACCTTGACATTTTAAAGTAATTCATCACTTTCTATACTGTTGAAACAAACATGTCCTGCATTCAACCTGAAATTACATGATCTGCTTTTTAAAACGTTACCTCTTGTTTTCTGTCGGTATCCATAATGTGTAAAGATTAGTATGCTCACGGTGGGATGTTCATTGGTATTTTTGATCCTCACCACAGTCTTTTTCTAACACTTAAAACTGCAAGAAATAAAGTGTAGAAATAGTGGCTATCTGGATTTCCAGCTACAGTAATAATGAGCTAAAGTCAAATTAGGATTTATACATATTGCAAGACAAATTATCATTTATCTCCAAGACTTTTGGCACCAAAGTAACTATGTGGAGGAACACTTCCCAGGGCCCCCTACATTAATTCAGACGGGGAGACTGGCACACCAGGCTACACCATTTATGCAGAGCTAATTCAGAGAGGATTTGAGTCTCATTCAGCGTTTCAGAGAGATGGCAGGGCCAGCTGCCTACCTCTTGTATTTTTAGAGGAATGAGGCCACAAAAATGTCTCTGTGTTTGTCCTCCAGTGCCAATTCACAGCCTTATAATTTGGGGGGTGTAGCAGGATCAGAATATTGGGGAATACCTTGCACGTAAGAGTGATTCATGCACCTCCACATAATTCCAAGCCCTTGAAGAAGTCCGATGTGAGTCATGTACCATTTGTCTTCCATTCTAGCCATTTAGCTTCTATAGCATGAATCAGTACGCTAAGGGCAGCCACTAAGAGAGGCAAAGCAGGATTCAGAATCAAATTACCAGGATTCAGAGCCACTTGCTGCTAGTTACTAGCTGTGTAGCCCTAGGCAAGTGAGTTAGCTTCTCTAAACCTTAGTTTTATTATCTTTAAAACGGAGATGGTGACGATAATACCTGCAGTACAAACATCCGATGCAGATTAAATGAATTGGCCCACACATAAACCTACCCCCTAGCAAGTGATACAGAAGAAGAGCTCAAAGTTAGGTATCAGCCATATTATTTGCTACTCCAGGAAACTGGTCTAAAGGATACCTTCAGGGATGACCAAAACCCCAAATGACCAGAACCACAGATGACCGGAGCCCCAGAGGGCCAGACGCCCAGATGACAAGAACCTGGATGCCAAGAGTTCCGGATGCCTAGCCTGAGCCCCAGATGCCCAGAGCCCCGGATGGTCTGAGTCCGGGATATCCAGAGCATCAAATGGCCTAAGCCCCAGATGGCCTGAGCCCCGGGGCTCAATGACCCGAAAGCCCAGAGCACCGGATGACCTGAGCCCTGGATGCCCAGAGCTCCAGATAACCAGAGACCTGGAGTGCAGAGCCCCATATGACCTGAGCTCCGATGCAGAGAGCCTCGGATAGCGTGAGCCCTGGATGCCCAAAGCCCTGGATAACCAGAGACCCAGATGCCCAGAGACCCAGATTCCCAAAGCCCCAGATAACTAGAGACCCGGATACTGAGAGTCCAAGATGACCAGAGCCCCTGGTGGCCTGAACTCCAGATGTCCACAGCCCTGAATGCCCAGAGGCCCGGATGGCCTGAGCCCCAGATGCTCAGTGCCCTGGATGCCCAGAACCTAGGATGCCAGAGGCCCGAATGGCCGGGACCCCGGAGACCCAGATGCCCAGAGTCCCGGACAACCAGAGCCCCGGATGCCTAGACACTCAAATGTCACATAAAAAGAGCTGGGACTAAGGATGGTACCCGCCGTCCCCCGCAAAAAGCAAGGTAAAAGTTACTTTTGTTTTCGAATTGTAGAGGCTTGATACAGTAGAACAAGAAGTAAGTCAACAGCCGTTTCCTGTGAAATCTGGCTTGCGAATTGATGTCAGCTTGTGGGTAGAAATAAAAAAATCTCCTTCTCTGCGAGCATACAAACCTACTTTTATTTGGTCCTACATTTTTGCCCAATTCCTACTTTTCAGAGATATAAAAAATAATTTCCTTGTATAAACTTGCATTTTTCAGGCTTTGAGCAAATTGACATTTTTAAAGATCTGGTCCTAAACAGCAAGGGTGCATGTGTATCATTCTCTCCGTGCTGAAATATTTCCATTACAGGATTCAGTGACAAGTCGCTCAACTAAAAATTGACCTTTTTAGGGGTCAGGGAAGTAGCTCAGCAGTGTAGCACCCGCCTGCAAGCACGAGGCCCAGGGTTCCATTCCCCAGTACCAAGGGGAAAAAAATGGCTTTTATTTTTTCCTTTTACTAACCAGTTTTCATTCCACAATGTGTTACTATACTATAATCATCAATAACTTTAGTCTCTATTTACTTTATTCCAGCTCCTTGTGAAGAATAGATTTAAATTCCTCATAATGTTAGTCCTCTATTCTATCCTACATCATTTGTTTCAAGTAAAATGAAAAGATGCTTATTCTTACCATTCCACTGCGATTTATCAAATGAGAACAGTTCATTTTACAGGTGTCCTTTCCAGATGCTCTTAGATGAGGCATCAGAAGGCCTGTACCACAGTTAGCACCCAGTTTGTATTAACCAGGACCACTGGGAGGGTGTTAGGAAAGCCCTTATCCCAGGAATCTGATTTCTCTCTTAATTTATGCTACACATCACCTGAACCAAACTTGCCTGGTGTTCATTCTCTCTCCTGGTCTTACTGGACTGGCAATGTCAGTCAGGAAGGAAAAAAAGACTCTTAAGAAATACCATGAGTATTCATATATAACCCAATGGACATTTTCATTTATTTACCAATTCAAAACACATTCATCAGATGCCATCTAGGTCAGGTGCTGGGCTAGATGTTGCTATTAGCGATGAATCAAATGCATTTAGCTTCTCAGAGAGCTAACCATTCAGGGGAGGAATCAGACAGAGAAACACTAGGAAATAGATATATAATTATAATATTAAATATATAAGTAGAAATATATCATTACCAATCATAATGAGCAAGAAACTAAAAGAAAAATAAGTGCTATATATGTGATAAGGAGGCTCCCGCCTTAGCTGAGGGACCACAAGTGGCCTCACTAAGATGGGACTGTGATTCAGGGAAGCAAGGCGACCCAAGCCAAGTCCCGGGGACAGCATGGGGAGGCTGAGAGAGTCCTGTGGTGGCAGTGGGAGTGGTGGGGAGCACTGTGCACTATGACCCTGGTTCCCTGCTTCTTCAGGGTTTAAAGTGATTTTTAACCAGATGTGGTGGTGAAGCCTGTGATTCCAGGATTCTGGGAGGCTGAGGCAGGGAGGCAACTGGGCATCACAGCTCAGTCAGGGCTGTGTCTGGATTTTTTTTTTTAAAGAGCAAAGGCCCTGAGTGTCATCCCCAGCGCTGCCAAAAAATAATTGTCTTTAAAATCCATTGTAGAATAGCTACTGTAGAAAACATACTACTCTACAATTTACAATGGGAATTTAAATTTCAAGCTTGCAGCAAAATTATACAAATCAGCATCCTCCTGGCCTCCACCTGTGGCTTCCCACGCATCAGCCAAGGGCTCGACCAACCTCTGTCCCAGCCAACGACTGCTCCACACTTAGAGAGAACTGACAAAGCCCTGGGGGTGTTTTTCCTTCTTTTAGCCCCACTGCATAAAAAAATGTCCTTTCCCTGTATTTTAACATCTGGGACGGACGATACAGGCTGGCAGTTGCTTTGAGTTCTTAGTGTCTAGTCCACTGTGACTTTTGAAATGCCAGTCTCTGTATGATTTTCCATTGCCTTTCTTCCCTGTCTTCCCAAGCAAACCTGACCTGAGTGACATGGAAGGACGTGGGCAAGCTCTGCTCCTCCAGTCCCCCTCCCTGGGTGCTCAATCCTCCAGGGTGACAATGAAAACAAGAGCTTCCGAGGAGACAAGGCCCAGAGCCTGAAGAGCTTTGCACAACAGACTGAAGATCCTGGGTCACCCCTTCCTATGGTACTGGGGACTGAGCCCAAGGCCTTCACACTGAGCTTTATCTCCAGCCCTTTTTGTTCTTTACTTTGAGACAAGGTTTGGCTGAGTCACTAAGTTGCCCAAACTGGGCTTGAATTTGCAATCCTCCTGCCTCAGCCTTCCAGAGTGCTGGGGTCACAGGTGTGGACCCCTAGGTCTGGATTTCTGTTTACTTTAAAGGATAAAGCCTGAGATCTACTGAGTGTGGTTCTGTAGGTCTCTAATCACAGCCTTCTGGGAGACTGATATAGGAGGATCACGAGTTTGAACTCAGCCTGGGCAATTTAGCAACTTAGTAAGACCCTGCCTCAAAAAATAAAACGTAAAAAAGCTTGGAATGTAGCTCAGCGTGAGGGCCCTGGATTCAATCCCCAGTGGCACAAAATAAGTAAATAGATCATAGAAAATATTACAGAAGAATCATACAAATACAGTTTCATTTCACAACAACCCCTCTGCTGACGCCACAGAGCGGGATACTCCAGGATTTGGAATCAGGCGGCCATGATCGGTTTGTGTCTCCCTGGCAGCTTCCTGCCCAGGACTCTATACAGACTTCTCCTCACTGCTGCTGCAGCCAACCCAGCTGGTCTTGCACTTCCCTCAAAAAGCCCTCTGCTCTGCACAGCCAGGACTCCTAGGGCTTGTAGGCCAGTGCTGGGGGGACACAGCCCCTCTGCTTGCTTCTGCGGGCGCAAGGGGTTAAACCAGGGTGCATCTATCTCAGGGTTTCCTCTGTGACTTCCAAGTCCGGGAAAGATGTGGAATAAGGCGCTGACGTTTGGCCCAGGGCATCCCGAGACCCGAGTCTGACTGCTGCCCTCCTGCCACATCTCAGCTGGCATGAGAAACTGAGTTGGAAAGGGAGGGTGCCTAGAGCTGGGAGTTGGAGGCAGGAGGGGTCCATCCTGCACCTGGTCCAGGAGACAGGACTCCCAGGAGCTCCCTGGACAGCTGAGCCTCTGAAGGTAGGGGGACCCTAATCCGCCTCAACCTCAACCTCTGCATAAAGCAGGCAGAAGATGAGCGGCCAGGGCTGCAGGACAGCCTGGCGCTTTGGGAGAGCAGACACCGTTTGCCTCCGGCCAGAGCGAACCCAGAGCGGTGATCTGAGAGCCTGGGGCCGGGAGGTGGCCTGGGTAGGACAGAGGCCCGAGATGCTGCACTGCACAAGGGGACTGCAGTCCAGGCCCCAAGCGGGAGGTTCCCCAGGTCCACGGTGTTTGTCTGTCCCTTCCACTTGTTTTCTGTCTGTGGGTGTGAGTATAATTCATTTTTAACCAATGCGATGCAGCTGGAGTGGCTGTGTGGCCTCTTCAACGGGCAAGAAAACACAACACAGCTCTCACTGCTGCACTGAGACACTAACTTCTCAAGCCCTGTGTACCCAAAGTTACCAGGCCAGGAAGAGAGGCTGTGTGACACTCCAGCTGATGCTGCGGCCAACAGATAACATCAGCCACCAGAGCCAAGGGTGGGGACACCTCGGAACGACCGCAGTCCTCGTCTGACCAGGTCTACTGACAGGAGCCATGGGGACTGCGCTTGGTTCAGAGTCCTGGTCCGCAGGATCCCAGAGCAGAGCCACACGTCTTTCAGGTACTGCTAACTCGTCATGATCTGTTACACAGCAAAGATGAATGCAATAGGAATTCTGCAAAATGTCCTGATAACTTCTAGGATGACAGACACCACCTCACCTTTTATTCCAGGCCCAGTTTTCCTACAAGAATCTGTTACAAGTTGAATTATCTTCCCCCTACCACATTCAGAATGCGACCTGGGGAGATTGCAAGATGGCCGACTGAGTGGCGACACTGTAAGAGGGCTTCTCTGAGGAAAAAAAATAAAAACGACTCAGATGCTGGAATCTGGCAAAATGGAGAAAGCCAAAGAAAAGGAGAGGAATTCTCACGACCCAGGAAGAAACTAAGGAAAAAAAAAAAGAAAAAAGAAAAAAAGAAAGAAGAAAAAGAAGCATGGACAGAGGGCTGGAACTGGGCAAGCCCCATTCACTGTACTGGCACACCTTAAATTCAGGTGACTCACAATCGAGCTGAGATCAGGGCCCTGCCGAGAGCGGGGCTTGGCGGGCTCCAGACCCTCGGCTCGGGGAGGCCCTGAGACGGGGAGAGGAAACAGCCAGTCGAGCTGCGCGAACTTTGGAATTTGTATTGCTGACTTGTTTTGATTTGTTTCTCCCTCTAATACAGAAAGGCTAGGAATATGTGTAGAGACTTATACATGTGTAGAACTTCTAAGTAGTTTACGAGAACGGAGTATAGTTATTGTAAAGAAAAAAAAAGGAAAAGAGTATTCTAAAGGATATAACTGCATGTATGTTTGAGTGTGTGGAATTAATAACCATGTTGCTAAAGTTTTAATTGGATGGATGAGCAAAACTGACTGCAGTCTCACTGTTTGGATGTCCACTTTGTGGACTTTACTTTTGTAACTCAACTGCATCTAAGAGGAAAGTATGTAATTATCAACTAGTGACTTTTTACTGGTTACTATTTTTGGGGTTTTTTTTTTCTGTTTTGTTTTGTTTTTTGAGATTTTGTATTGTTTCTACCCTCTTTCTGTTTCAAATTTTTTTCTCAAATAAAAAAATTTTTTAAAAAAAAGCAAGAGGAAGAAAAGAAAGTGCTCTAAAATAGATAACTGTATGTATACTTAAGGGTGTAAGATTGATAACCATTTTACTAAGTTTTTGTCGGATCAGTGAACAGAAATGTTTGCAGCCTCACTGTTTGAATGTCCACTTTGTATGCTTTAATTTTGTAACTTGAACAACTATATCCAAGAAGATAATATGTAATGTATCAAATAGTGATTTCTTACTGTTTATTTTTTTTTTTGAAATTCTGTATTGTTTCTGCCCTTTTTTCTGTTTTGCTTCCCCCCTCTTTAAATAAAATCAAAATGCGACCTTATTTGGAAATAAATTCTTTAGAGAAGAAATTAAGTTAAGGTTCAGTCATTAGGGTCGGCCTTAGTCCAGTATGATTGGTACCATGAAAAGGGAAAAATCTAGAGAAACACACACAAGAAATATTGAGACACATAGTCCTTGAACTTAATGGGAGGCATCTACCAGCCAGAGAGAATGAAATCCTTTGCTAACAGTCCTCAAAAAGAACCCTAGAAATTCCTTTCAACCAAGCTGTTCCCCTTCTAGGAGTCTTCCCAAAGAGTCAAAGACATCACATTACAGTGATACATGCACGCCTGTAATAATTACATATTACAACAGCACAATTCATGACAGCTGAATCTTGGAAGGAGCCTACACAACTATCAGCAGATGAACAGATAAGAGAAAACATAGCCTTATACTCCATTGAGTACTACACTGCAATAAGGAAGGATTAAACTTGAGTCATTGTAGGAAAATGGATGCACCTTGAGACCATAATTTTAAGTGAAGTAAAGGATGTACAAGCTTAAATATCACATGACTTCTCTTATATGAGAAATCCAAAGTATGAGTAAAATAAAGAGCAAAATAAAATATAACAAGAAAAAGGGAGATCTTTCATAAAGAGGACAGAGACCAACAGATAGAGGGAAGAGGGAGAGAGGGAAAGGGAAGTAAACAGTATTAGCCGAGTGTTGTACATGGACCAACTCCTCACAGTGAATGTAATTGTTATATACTCCCATGATGGACTATAAACATTTTTTTAAAAAGAACTGACCCTGCCAACGAAATGCTTTTATATTTCCAGCATCTAGAACTATGAAACAATAAATGCCTGTTATCTGAATCACTGTGTTTGAGCTAATGTGTTTCCAAACTTAGAAAAATAATACAGCATTTAAGCCAGAGGCTCAGGGGCCAAGGGACTGGCTCGGTGCTGCACCGGGCCTGGGGAGGTGGGGTGACACCAGGCTCCTGGAAACCTTGTGTGTGACGTAGCTCCAGGTCTGTCTACCCCCACGACCATCCACCCAAAGATGAGCCATCTTACAGTGAAATAAGAAGTAAATTTCCTATCATAAATTCCTATCATCAGCCCCATTGAAAACCTTACCCAGAAGCGAGTTTTTCCATCACAGAAAGCAGAGCTTTGAAGAATCTTATTCTAGGACACTGGAGTGAGCCAACTGAATCAGAAAACATACTAGATCTTTTACTTTCATTTCTTTATAACATTTGAGATTCCCAAGACTTTGTTTGTATTCTCTCATGAAGTGGGTAGTAAGTGAAATACAAAAGAGATGCCTAATAAGAACTCTGATAATAGTATAGGTAAGGCTTCCTGGGAGAGGAAAAGTAGGGAGAAGGATTGAGAGTATTCAGAAAAATGAAAGAGCTACTGATTCTCCCAGTGTCTCACCTTCTCTTCAGATAAGCTGTGTTTTATCACTGCTCTCACAGAGTGCAGTTGATGAAGTCACTTTGTTCTCGGCATCACTGTGGAAGAAAGAAAGCTCAGAAAAGGTTTCACTCAGGTGCGGGCGGCCTCACACAGACCTGTCCACAGGTCAGCCTCTGCGACTGGGTTCCTTTTAGTAGAGCCTCTTGGAATAAAGCTTTTATTCTTGAATAGATAATGACAGGGCTGAGAGGAACTTCCCATGCTTGACCCCGTGGACTATAGGATTACATCTGAGTCACATGGCTTCCTGCTAGCTCCTTCACAGTGCTACAGGGAAGAGATGTGGTCTACAGTTTGTGAATTCTGAGCATTTCATGTGCTGTAACTAAGCCAGTTGTACCCAAGAAGTTCGCAGTAAGTTGCAGCTGGCCTGCAAGTTACCAAAGCAGCAGACAGAGAAGACTCAGTTTCTTTATGCTGGAATTAAGAGCACTTTGCAATTTACACATTCTTTACTCTTACAACACATACCTGTAATCCCATCATTCAGAAGGCTGAGGCAGGAGGATTGTGAATTTGAGACCAGCCTGGACTACATAGTGAGACCTCGGCTCAAAAACCAAAACCAAAACCAAAACCAAAAAACTCTAGAGAAGGGCGGAGGTGGAGACAAAGGAAACTGCCTTCAAAAAATGAAGCAGCTTTTATACCTTTATAAGATTCCTCAAAAACTGCCGTAGCTCTTCATCTCAAAATAATTTAAATTTAAAAGTAAAAATTTAAGCAAAACAAAACAGAAACTATAAGATAGAAAAAATTCCATGGCTCCTGATGTAGGTTTGTTTATTTTCATTACTGAGATTTGAACCTAGGACACACTGAGCCACACATCCAGCCCTTTAACTAAAAACAAATCCATGCCAAATTACCCAGACCAGCCTTGGACTTTGAATACCGTTGTCTCAGTCTCCCAAGTAGCTAGGATTACAAGTGTGTGCCAGCTTGCCTAGCTCGTGGATTCCGTTTTAATCTTGACAAGGGAAAAGCCTTTATAAGCATGACTCAAGACACAAAGCCAGTTTAAATTCATAAAATTGTGTATCTTTTGTATGGCAAAAAACTAAAATCCTTTAGTGCCCAAGTCCGGTCCACTGGGTCCAGGGAGAAGAGACCCGGTCTGGACACTGAGGCAGGGACAGCAGCTCAGGAGCAAGGTCTCAGCGACTGACCTCAGCCTCTCACCTCCTTGGCTTCTGAGATAAGAGCCATCTATGTTGCAGCAACACCCAACCTGAGAAAGACCCACATTGTGTGACTGCAACAGACTTGATGCCTTGAGAAGACCACACATCCCAGAACAGGAGGAGCAAGAGTGAAATGCACGCATCTGGGCAGAACCTTGATCTAGCACCACAGCTCCCAGGTAGAATCTGGACCCTGTACCACAGCTGTGGGCAGAAAGCAGGTCCACAGATGTGGTAGTTTGTGGATGATTTTTTAAGTTAAAGAAAAACCTGACATAAAATAAAAATATGCAGACTACAGGGGAAGAGAACAAGAAGTCAGCAAGAGGCTAAGCCCTCCTGTGAGTTGGCACCAGTGTGGTCTGACTGCCGGGAGAGCCAGATGCCTGCTGATTCCTGTGCGTGGGCAGGGAGACAAGAAGAGCCAGTGCCCTTCCACAAGTAAGTGACTGGCTGATCTGGAGAAACACAGGCTGTAATGATGGCTAATGAGGCAAAATACAACTTAATGCTTGTAGTGTTTAGTGTTTCACTGACTTTGCTGGTAGTCAAATCACCTATTAAAAGGATAATGATGTGCAGTGTAGCATCTATGAAGGATCTTTTTCTGAAGGTGGGAGCCATTGTTAATCACCTATTATCTTGTTTTGCAGCCCTGTATCATTTTCATTGTTTTGTTTGGTTGGGTTTTACTCCATTTTGTCTTGTTTGATTTTATTATACATGATAGCATGGGCAGATATTTCAAAGATAACAAGATATGGTAACTATTTTGGATTTACTGTTGTCTTGTATTGATGTCCATATTGCATTCATTGATTTGTTTTTATTGGTTTTATTCTGTTCTGTTTTGTTTGTTTTTACTATGTCTGAAGGTATGGGCAGCTATTTTGAAGACAACAAAAGGCATTATGGTAACCACTATTTATCTCTTATTATCTTGTTTTGAAGTCCTGTATCACTTATGCTGTTTGTTTGTTTGTTTGTTTGTTTGTTTTGGGATTGGCTTTATGCTTTATTCTGTTTTAGTTTGCTTGGTTTTATTCTATTTAAAATAAAATTTAAAAAATAAAAACAAAACAGTTGGCACCTGGACATGAATAGAATACTTACAAAAATGGATCTAAGCTACAAATAAAATGCTTAATTTCATTCTTAGTTTTAAAAATGAAAACTAAAATGACAAAAGCACATAATCATCAGATGAATGTTTGCTAAAACCCTGCATTTAGTAGAGGGAAACAGGCCTTTATCACATACTATTAATGCAACAGTAAATTGTTGGCAAATGTTTTAAATTTTTACCTTTCTTAGTACTGATTGCTTCTGCCAGCCTGGGGCTTAGCTATCTCTAACATGACAGTCACCCAGCTGGGCCCCAGCCCAAGAAACAGTTTATCTCTCCAAAAGTAACTTCTGTGTGTTCTAGTTCTAGGAAAAATAATCCTCCTGCTACCTTTTTGCAGGTGCACTGAGCCCTCTTCTAGCCCAAGACTCTGAAATCACCCAAGCGCTGCACCCCCAGCCCAGCTCCATAAAGGCTATTCTCCAGCACGCCCTTTTTGAGGGATCTTGTACTCTTCAGCCCTCCCATGCCCACAATAAAGGCCTCTTTATCTCTTTTTCTCTCTCTCAGTTGTGCCAAAAACACCTGATAAATACATGTTTCAGGATGTGATGATGACATTCACTATGGGGCTGGTACACATGTATTACTGTTGCTTTTTCTTTCTCTCTTTTTTTTTTTTTTTTTCCTTTTGGTGTCTTGAGACAGGCTATCTGTATAGGCCAGACTTGCCCTGAATTCATGACATGTCCCCGGCTGACTCCTTCCACCTCAGCCTCTTAAGTGCTGGGGTCCAGGCCTTTTCACTGTGCCACCTAATGGTTGCACATTTTTAGAGGGCAGTTTGACACTATCTCTCAGACACTTTTCATCATAGTCACTATTATCCTTCCTAGCATTGCTTCTCTCCTAGTCTCCCTCTTACTCCAATTCTAATCTTTAACAACACAGTTGTGGCCTGCTGCAAAACCCTGGTCACAGAGACAGGACACTAGGAAAGCAAGGAGAGGCCACTGGAAGCAGAGCCTGGCCTCATCCACCAGGTCCCCCATTCCTGTTCACTCTCATTTGATCCTGGCTAGTCTGAGCAGGGCAGGGCTTGCTGGGTTACTGATCAGATGACCCCAAATCAGGGATGTGAGGGGGCGCAGCCCCATGCTCTTCAGTGCAGAGGAAAGCCTTCAGGGTGAGGAGAACTTGAGCAACCAGGTGCCCAGGGACCGGCAGCAAACGTGGCCTGGGGCACTGCCCAGGAGCAGGCCTGGTCCCGCATCCCAGGTTCCTAGAGCCTGCCTCCTCGCCCACCTGAGCCACGGAACTGGGCATGAATGGAGGGGTCCTCTTGCCTTCTGTTTCTGTTGCTTATTTATTTATACTTTTTTTCAGTCCTGGAGTCTGAACCAAGAGCCTGGCTCTTGTAAGGCAACTCCTCTGCCCTGACAAATGCTGCTTTAAGCTGCCAGTTTTGTGTCAGTTTGCAAAAGCAACAGTAGAAAATTAATAGTGACCAAGGATAGAGCCCAGAAACCCACACACACACAGCAGGTCACTGCAGGGCAGATGGCAAAGGTCGTTCCTGTGTGTAAAGAGTGCTGAGTCAGTGTGTTTCAGCATTTTTAAAATGTGTCTAGATCATTATTTCATGCCATGTATTCAGTAAATTTCCAAAAGATTTCTAGTTTTCATGTGAAAGGTGGTTAAAGAAAAAGTATTCATGGAAAAATACGGAAGAGTATCTGCATCTATGTAAGCTTAAAGTAGCAAAAATGCTTTAAATGGGACTCAAAAAGTGAAAACTACAAAGGGAATTTTTAACATTTTGAGCAATCTTAGTAACTTTCCATCAAAAGATACCATGAAGAAGTGACTTGCAGGTCATAGAATAGGATACTGACAGTGCAGTGCAGGCATCTGACAAAGGATTAGTGTCCCAGTGTATGGAGAATGCCTACAGGTCACTAAGGAAAAAAATCAACCCAATGGAAAATTGTACAGATGACCTGAAGGAACATTTTATACAAGGAGCCATCAAGAGGGCCTACAAGTTTGCTAAAAATTGCTGAACTGTATTTGTTGTCAGGGAGACACATCACATCACAGCCGCCACCACCTCCTCCTCTCAGGGCCAGGATGGCTGACCCTTGGTGGCCCTGCAGACACTGTGTGCAGAGCATGGTAACTTCGCCTGCAGCCCAGGGACCCCCAGGCACAGGCACAGGAGTAGTGCAACTCAGTGGGCCACTACTGGGTGCTAACCCGACGGAAACACCAATCTAGGTCCATCAAAAGACAAAGACTAGAACATCAACTGCAGCAGTGATGGACATAACTGAGATTCAGAAACCAGTGCTGATTCTCCAGTTGTGTCTTTTCTCAGCTCCAAGCCACCCACCTGTGCTCTGCTGCTAGTGCTGAGGCTAGGTCCACACTCGTCAGTCCACTGTGTGGGTGACCGAGTGTCAGGCCCCAGGCAGGAGACCGAGAAGGCAGACGACCCCAGGGGAGAGCACAGTGGCGCCCTTGCTGCTCTCTCCTGCTCCTGTTGGCTCCCTGACAGCACCCTACACCCTGGCACCACCCATCACTGCCCAGGTCTCAGGAGCAGCTGCCCAGCTAGACCAGGCCATCCAGGTGCCTCACACAGCCAGCTTTGAGGTCCTAGGTTGCCTGGACCCAGCATTGTGGAGCCCACCCCAGACCTCCAGTGTCTGCTCAACCAACCCATCACATTGAGCACTCTCTTCAAAAATTAATTAATTAATTAAAAACTAACATACCTGGTAAGTGGCTGTGGCCTGGAAAGCCATGGACACCCCAGGGTGAGAACCATCAGCAGCTCCTGAGATCCATGCCATGTTGGAACTTAGGGCGTTCAGAAAACAAGCAGCCAGCTCACCACCCTGGTAAGCAGCTGTGAGCCTACCAGAGCTTGGGCTGAGATTCAAACATCCACCCCCAACCCAACCCAAACCCCTGTTAGCAAGTGGGAGCCAGAGATCTGAGCAACTCTTGCTAAGCTGACTATATGCAATATAGCAAATAAGAGGGACTTCCTTCTATCATCTCTTTGAAGGCAAATATTTTTATCACTGTTATGCTTTATTCTGATTAATGGTATTGCTCTATTCAATATTCTGTTTTGATAAGTTGTATAATGTTCTGTATTTCCTTTGATTTTGCTATACCTGATTGAAAGAACAACTATTATGAAGAAAATGAGATATACTATGGTACCTATTACTGTTATCCTGGTAACCTGCTGTGAAGTTCTGTACCAATTTCACTATACTGTCTCAGTTGGCTTTGTTCCATCTTGTTCTGTGGTGTTTTACTACTTTAAAAATAAATAAATAAATAAAAACTGATATAATATATCCACAATGTGAAATAGGGAGAAGGGGTAAAATGGTCGACTGCTATACCTACCATGTGCATGAATCCAGTAAACAATGAAAGATGCAGACAGGATCACAGTAGCTAGGGAGTGATTCTGTTATAATAAAACATGAAAGCCAGTGCAGCAGACCCGTAACTAGACCAGGCATAGCACCCAAGACAGCAGCACCCAGGACAGCAGCAGGTTTGCTGAGTGGTCTCCAAGCACTCAGAGAAGCCCTCGGACAACACCGGAATTTCCTGCATCTTGATCTAGGGTTGGTGACCCGGGAGTGTCAGGTACTAGCTTTTTACTATTAAAATAGGATTGTTTTTCTGCATGCTTATCGGACCTACATAAAACATGTCAACGGTAAGAACTGTGGGCTATGTGCTAATGTCTGCAGTTCAAGTGGATATGGCAGTAACCTTGTGTCATACAAGTATTTTTATATAGTCAATAGAGAAATTATATGGTTTAAAAAATTAAATACTATACATATGTAAGCACAGTAATTTCTCTCTGAGGCTCTGTCTTCCTGTCACACCCAGAGTTGCCCCACCACACCCAGCGTAGCACTCCCAACAGTCTCTGTAGCCCAGCACTCGTGGCCTCTCGTGTTTCCTAAATTACAGTGCACTGCCCACAGCATCAGTCAGGCCCATGTAGCACCGCACTAGTTTTACCACCGTGGTTTTATAAGAATGTGAGAATACTGCAGATGATTAAAGACCTCCTTGGAAAGCCACCCAGTGTCTTCACTCCTGACCTCTGTCCTCCTTTTCAGGGACCAGCCCTGATAGCTAACAGTGCACAGTGGCTTTTTAGCTCTCTGTTTTCCTTTCCCACACTCCACCTGCATGACTAAACTGTTCCCTCTGTGACCTCCCCTCTGCAAGTCACACTCCTGAGCTGTGTACATGTGTGCTTTGATTTGGTTTTGATCTGCTTTGGTTTGGTTTGTCTGCAGAGCCAGCTGCAGACTTCATTTCCCCTGCAGCATTTCTTGAATGTCACGCACTCCATTTTGTCCCTTTCCATTTCCAAGCCCTGACCTTTCCAGTTTACCTTTTCTTGAGATTAAAAAATGTCCAAAAATTAGAACCATGGGGGCTGGGGATATAGCTCAGCAGCACAAGTGCCTGCCTGGTGAGTGCAAAGTCATGAGTTCGATTCCCAGTACCAAAAAAAATAAAGTCATCACAAGCTGAACACAGCTATAGGATGATAGCCCAGGCTGAGGCCCAGAGCACTGCTGGCCCCAGGATGGCCGAAATCAAGAGACTCTCACGCCTTCCAGTCACACACACCTAGACCCTTGCGGCAGGCCCAGAGTCACTGTCCTGATTCTGCCTCTTTCTACTTGAACAGAAATATATTATTCAAACTTTCTGACCAATTATTTTAGGGAATGTCAAAGACTATGGAGACATGGGTAGAGATGAAAAAGACACAGAACTCCAGTTAACGCAATTAATTCAACATTTGTCTCTGTTTCTTTTTTGTTTGTTTTTGAGACAAGGTCTCACTATGTATCCCAGATGGCAATCCTCCTGCTTCAGCCTCCTGAGTGCTGGGATTACAGGCATGCACCATACCCAGCATTTGATACATCTCTATGTATTCTTTTTCCTTAAGTCCCAAACTTAAGGAAAGACACAGACAGGACAGCAGAAAAAAAGGAAAAATTAAAAGGAGATAAAGCATAAGGAACACAAAGAAGGGACAGCGATGAGAAATACAGAGTTGGTGGGGCAGAAATAACTGAGCTGGCGATGAGAGCTCAGTGGCACCGACTAGTACTAGGAAAGCTAACCGGTTGGTTCTTTCCCTGGATTTGGAACCAGGACTTGTGAGTTCCTGGGACGGCCGCCCAGGCCCAGTACAAAGTCAGGGCCTCCAGAAGGTCCTCATGTTCAGGGTCCCAGCACAGCCACCAAGGCCAAGGGCAGAAGATGAGGCATGGCTGTTGTCGGGAGGCCCAGGCTGCGGCTTCAT
The DNA here is from genome assembly GCA_004027455.1 of Hydrochoerus hydrochaeris. Classification (NCBI taxonomy): domain Eukaryota; kingdom Metazoa; phylum Chordata; class Mammalia; order Rodentia; family Hydrochaeridae; genus Hydrochoerus; species Hydrochoerus hydrochaeris. The sequence goes on from PVLA01007831.1 coordinate 25,519, forward strand.
CACGCTCTGCCTGCTGTGCTCCTTTCCACTCCAGGACAGCTGCTGCTGCGCCAGCCCGCTCACCACCAATTCCACGTCAGGCCCAGTGACTGCGGCCTGAGAGCTGACTGCTGAGACAGAGAAACCAGGCCCTGCTGACAAACAGCAGCAGGAGCCGGTACTTAGAAACCTAGAAGGTCCAGGGAATGAGCCTGCAGAGCAGGTCAGGATGTAAACAGACTGCCTGTGTCCCCAGTTCACAGCTTGATTTGGCCCAAGTTCTTTAATCTTCTTAAGACTAAAGATAATGTTAGCATAGGGAAGCTTTGTCCATATACATATACAGTAATTCCTCTAAAAGTTTCTTGTATTAGGGTTATAGTATTAACTCTATAGAAACACGTCTCAATTTACCAAATATATACCTTATTGCAGGTGTGGAAGCTGAGGCGTGGGAGGATTGCTGCAAATTCGAGGCCATTTTGGGCTACATAAGTGAGTTCAAGGTCAGCCTGACCTATGCAGCAAGACCCAGTTTCAAAAAAAAAAAAAAAAAAGAGAAACAATCCAAATCTAGGCCTTACCATATTCCTTCACTTAACATCATGGTCTTGAGGTGCAGCCATTTACTTACAAACACCTTGGTTCCATCCTTCATGACCAAGTAGTACTCCGTTGTGTATAAATACCACATTTTCTTTATCCATTTATCAAGCAGAATGTTTTGATACTTTCATTTTAGCCTGTGCTCGCCCTCAGATTTCCTGGAATTTTTCAGAAAGCTGGTATCTCTGTAACCACATTTGACTCTGCTTCAATTTAGGGGCCGTTTGCAACCACAACCTCCCATGGTCGGCAGCCCGCACAGGGAACCGGCATCTGGGTTTTCTCCATCCCGCCCTCCAATGCCCATGACAAAGCACTTGTGCACACATTTCCACACAAGCTTTCGGGGGAAGCTGCTTCTGTAAAGCTTTGGGGAGGCAGAGCAGATTCCTCTGGAGAAATATAAACATCTAAGAAACAGTTTTGAAATCCCCATGCCTACAAATCTGACGATCATTTTTCCACAAGTCCTGCAGACTCTGCTTCCTCCAGCTCCAGCCTGCAGGGGAACAGCGCAGCCGCCGACACCTCTGCCGGGGGCCGGAGACTGGTGACGCAGGACCCCGGGGCGCAGAGAGACCGGACTCATCCCTTCACACAGTCCACACTTTCCGAAGCCCGCTTCTTCTCTGCTCCCAAGGGAGGCTGCAGGGAGAGACTTTAATTCAACCCGGGCAAAGAATGACCTTGTTAGTATTGAAAGTGCTCACTGTGCAGATACACGCATTTTGTTTATCCATTCAGCAGTCGTGAACGTTGGGTCATTTATGATTTTTGACCACAGACAAACGCGAGGTCCTGAGTTTGATTCTAGTACCAAAAAGACAAGCTTTTTGGGTTTTATAAATTACGCTGCTATTAACATTTATGTGCAAACGTCTGTGTGGACACACATTCCCAGGCCTCTTGGATATGCACCGAAGAGTGGGACTGCTGGGCCACGTGATAATTCTATATTTAGTTTTCTGAGGAACCGCCAAACTGTTTTCCAAAGCCACTGTGTCAGGGCATTTCCAGTGTCCGTAGTGGACGAGATTTCCCATTTCCATGTATTTTAACAAAAGCTTCTCAAGGTCAGTCTTTTTCCTTATGGCCAAATAATAAATAGCTCATTGTGACCCAGGGCTGAAAGGCTGGACATTCCATCATGAGTTGATTACCCATGTATACATCTTCTCAGTGAAGTGCCTGTTTAAACCTTTTGTACATTTTTAACTGGCCAGCTTGTCTTCTGATTATTGAGTTATGAGTGTTCTTTATATAGTTTGGATGCAAATTAACAAGGAAGAAATCACTGCTCCTTAACACAAGAGTAACAGAAAGGCGAGGTTTTTTTTTTTTTTCAATCCAAGTCAACAGATTATCGAAATACATTTAAAAAGAAAACCTACAACAGATGGAGGTAAGCATGAAGTTACACTCTGGAGCAGGAGGCGTCACTGTCCTCAGGCAGCTGGGACTTCATTGCATGTGATCTGAAAGGTGCAGCTCCAGCCCAGTGTAGTGGTGCACGCCTGTAATCCCAGCACTCGGGAGGCTGAGGTAGAAGGATCGCTGCAAGTTCAAGACCACCCTGGGCTACAAAGTGAGCTCAAGGCCAGCCTGAACTGCATAATGAGACCCTGTCTCAAAAAGACAAAAAAAAAAAGGAAAAAGAAAGGCGCAGGCGCAGGTCCTTCCCGCCTCCTTCCAGGAGCAAACCCACAGCTGGGCTCCTGGGACCCTCACCAGCCTGGGCCCTTCCTCCTCTGGGCCAGGAAGAGCAGGGTGGAGCTGTCCTCCAGCTCTCTGGGTATCTGCCGGGCAGTGCAGGACAGTGAGCTGGCAGTGGTCACTCTCACAGGCCAGAGGTCACTCTGCCTTCAGTAGTCAGGGACTCGAGGAACACACACAAACTGCCTGTGTCCTCCAACAGTGCTGGGCCCATGCAAAGGTAAGGAAAGCCGAGAGCTCTCTTTCCCGGCAGTGGGTCAGGAGCCTCCAGTGACCTTGGGAAAGCCAGTCTGGATACGCCCAACTCGGGGAGCCAGGAAGCCCAGAGAAAGAGCAGACTGAGGCCTCAATGATGCCACTCTGGCCAGTGGTTCCCCTTTTCATTTTGTAGATGAGTAACAAATGCATCCCTTTTCCTTAACCAGTTTTAAGTTCCACTTTCTCCTGCATCTGAAGTATCCTCCTGGGTTCAGCTTATTTCTTTCTGTTTGTTTGCTTTTGTCGACCACTCCATGTCACTTGACTCTGTCAACACATCACGGTCCTGCACTTCGGTCAGCTGTGCCAGGCCACACCCTGTCCAGAACAGAAGACACAGATGCCGGTGTCCAACTCCTCTCCTCCCCAGCGGCCTCTTGCATGCAGGCCAACGCACCCCAGTTTTGGACTCCTGGTCCTCACTGTAATCTTGACACCATCAGAACACTGCCACCTCCAGAAGCAGCTGAGCTGGGAGCTCTGGATGCATTCAGGTGAGTGACACCAGCCCGGGAGCCCCACAGGACACACCTGTTAACAGAGGGGCCCACAGACCACCACACTTTCTCCACATCCTCTGCATCCCCTCCACACATCTCTGTTTAAATTCTTTTTGGAAGTGCTATTGGCTACAGCTGTCCCTAAAATATTAGCATTTCTTCAGCTTCAGTGCCAGTAATCCCAGCTTTAACTCCAGAGAAACTAAGTGCTCTGCCCAAGTACACCGTGGCAAATCAGGCTTGGAATTCAACTTTTTAACATCCAGGAGCATCGGCCATTTCACATGACAGCCTTCACTGGACCACCCAGAGCGCTTTGTAACTGCCTGTGGAAGAACAGAATATTGGTGTGTAAATACATTCTGATAGTCCTTAATCCAAAAGCCCATCATCAAAGGGGAAAGTAGAGAAAGTAAGAATGTTTCCCCTTGAAAACACAAGTTCTCAAAAGGTTACAGACAGCTGTCTAAACTGTATTCAAGAAACCAGATTGACCAATTGATGGATTTGGGGTTTTTTTGTTTATTTGTTTTGGTTTGGTTTGGGGTTTTTTTGCTACGGGGGATCAGACTCATGACTTTTGTGTTTGCCAAGCAGGCACTTGCGCCACTAAGCTAAACCCCTGGCTCTATTTTGGTTTTTAAGACAGGCTCTTGCTATGTAGTTCAGGTTGCACTTGAACTCACTGTGTAGACCAGGCTGGCCTCAATTCACAGTGATCCTCCTGCTTCAGCCTGCCTAGTGCTGGGATCACAGATGTGCACCACCACACCTAGTTGAAACAAGATTTACTTCATGCTTTTTATGAGCAGGACCACAATGGGAGTAAAGGAAGTAGTCAACCTGGATTAAGACATAATAAATAACATTTCCAATAATTAGAATTGCCTTTATAACCAGTTGATTTGTGAGGTGGTGAATTCCCATCTATTAAAACATAAAACATTAAAGCAACGTGAGGGGCCAGTCTGTCAGGGATGTTGGAGACACACATTCCTATTTGGAATAGATCAGATGCCTTTTAAGATCTCAGATCCTTTTTAAAATCTAGAGGGTGTCTAAAGTGAAATGCAATGGGTAAAATCGTAATTAGCATTTCTCATACATTAGGGTGCACAAGAATCACCAAGAAGGCAAGTGAGCACACATTCAGGCCTCACTATAGAGACTGTGGGCAGGAGTCCAAAAGGGGAACCAAGAATTCGCTTTTCTAATCAGCTCCCAATCACGCTGAGTCTGCTCTGAAAAGCAGGGTTGATGCCCTGAAAAGCCCCGAAAATCACAGTTATTTACTAGGATTTGTGAAGAGGTGAAGGGAAATTACGAGACTTTGGCAAGCAAAAAGAAAATGAAAAGTCTTGTATTTAGCATTCGCACGGGAAGATACAAGGGTGAGGGTGCCTCAAAGGACAGGAGTCCTTCCAGAGCAGAGCCACAGCCGCCTCACAGTATGAAAACACTTGGCAAGGGAATTAATCAGTACATATGGTTGTGGGTGTTCATTTCGAACCATCAAAGCCTTTCTTTGAAACATTTGGTAAGAAATTCCAAGGAGATGATGCAATATAAAAGTCTCCTTTGGGGTCAGGAGCTGCCTGGGCTGGGTGTCTCTCCTGCCCTCTTGGGCAGCTCCCACAACGCAGCAGCAAAACCAAAGTAACTCTTCAGTTAGGAGGAAACCGCAGTGGTTTAGAAAAATAGTACAGCTCCGTTGGCAGATATCTTTCCTCTTGAAGTCAGATCTGAAGCAATTTCTTAGAAATATAAACTCCCTGGTGCCAAGTTTAGAGATAACCCTTGTCTGCCACAGGGTCGTGCCAAAGTACACTCCCTCATTAAATTGGAATTTCCTGATCCTGTCCATAGACTTAAGGCTCCAAATCCTTATCTCACTATCAGCTCTTAAAATACTAGTTCCTGAGCTGGCGTGGTGGCTCGTGCCTGAAATCACAGTGCTATGGAAGGCTGAGACAGGAGGATCACAAGTTTGAGCCCATGGTAGGCAACTTAATGATTTAACATGACCTTGTCTCAAAACATAAAAAGATGGGGGATGCAGCTCAATGTGAAGGCCTGGGTTCGACACCCAGTAATGCAGAAGAGAGACAGAGAGAGAGAGAGAGAGACACTACTGTTACGGATTAAAAACTGGTGGTCAGCTTAACACCAGCTGAATTAAATCACGCCTGGTGCTGAGTGTAGATGGCCCACCCAAGGAAAGTTGCCAGCATAAAAGGAGCTGTGGAGATGAAGAGGTGTTGTGGATAACACTAACTGTTGCTGTTTGGAGCTGTTGGTTCCCCAGAGGAACTTGTCATGCTGGCTTCGTGAATATGGATTTTGGCATTCTTGTTGGAGGACTTTGTCACCAAGAATGGCTGGGGTTCCCTTTAGGGAAGCTCTGGTCCTTATGCTGAGCATCACTTCCTGGCTCTAGAGGGGAAGATGTTTGCTGTTTAATCTCCAGAAGTTGTCACGTGGGCTTCCTGATATGTATTTGACAGTTCTCATTGTCAGAGGAGCTAAGGATGACTGTGGTACTTTTCAGGGGAGTCCTGGGTCCTTAATTTGAGTATCACTTTCTGGCCCCAATGTAGAACCCTCAAGCTACTGGCACAGATCCTTCACCCTGCTGGCATAGACTTTCTAGCATCTACTGCTGACCTTTGGGCCTTCCCAGCACAGATGTGTAACACAGACTTGCATGAGTCCTTGTTGTGGGCTCTAGGCCTCCAGCTGGACTCATGGAAGGCATTGTCATGGGCTCTAGGTTTTCATTGCTGTGGGATCCAGGCCCTCTACTGAACTTTCTAGATCTTCAGTGTTGTGGAAAGATTTCCTGCACTTTCTTTTTTTTAACTCTGGGTGATCATCATAAAATAACACTATAAATTCTGTGTCCTGTATATGATTGTTCTCCTTGTAACCCCTGACTACAACAACTACTTATCATATTCTCACTCATAACTATTTGTGTTAATGGGGGGGTCTAATCACAGTGGGTTAATGAAAGAAGTATAATTAAGACTTCAAATTCTGACAAATATACAGAATCAAGTTTAGGAAAACTATAGCTGAGGGAGAATAGCAAAGAAGAGCAAAGCTGAGGGGGTCTCAGTGAAGAAGGTGTAGTTCAGCCCAGGAGCAGAAACAAGAAGCTTCGCTCCTGTGCTTGCTCAAGGATTGTCTGGAGTCCCTGGGAGGTCAGGGGGCACCCCTGCAGGGTACAGGGGCTCCTGAATGACCAGGGCCCAAATGCCAGGGCCCAGGGGACTGGAAGGCCATGGGGCTCTAAGACAGATCTGCATCTGCGTGCAGCCGGCAGCCTGCGCAAGGAATGCAGGAAGTGCAGGCTCCAGAGTGCGGCTGTCCTCACGCCTGCTTCTTCAACTCACTGTGCAGTGGTAACAGCAGGAAACAGCAGCCCACAGTCTCCCAACAGGCGGTCCAAGAGAGTCCGACCCTGCGTGGCTGGAACAGAGGTGCTTCAAAGAACACTGCTGCAACTAAACGTGTACCAAAGAGCGGGTATGAAGTCCACAGACAACAAACATGACTGACATGTTTGTGTAACTCCTGGATTATTGATTCCTTTAAGATTAAGGACTGAGGTTTCTGTGATACCTAGGCATTGTATTTATTATTATTATTATTATTATTATTATTTTGAGCTTTTGAGACAAGGACTTGCTACATACATAGCTCAGGCTGGCCTTGAACTCACTATGTAGCCCAGGCTGACTTCAAACTCAAGGTCATCCCCCTGCCTCAGCCACCACCACCATCCCCCAAGTGCTGCGATTACAGGCATGCACTACTTTACTATGGCAGGCTTATTCTTTTTAACTATTCCTTAGTAAATACTGAGAATTCAAGCTAACTTTTTAAAATATAATTTTGCAAAAATTGAAAACTTTATCCTAACATTCACATGGAAATGTGAAGGACTCAGAACATACAAAACAACCTCAAACTAAAGTATAAGGACTCATGCTTCCTGATTTGAAAACTTACTACAAAGCTTCAGTCATCAAGACAATGTAGTAGTGACATAAGATAGACATATAGATGGCTAGAAGAAAATTAAGTGCAAAAATATGTCATTAACACTATGGTTAATTTTTTTCTATTTTCTCTAATTTATATTGTTATTAGTACATGTTTACAATACATAATGAAAATTTTCATGGTGGGAAACTGGAACATGTGTAAAGCACATCTTAATTCTTTTTATTCCACCCAGTCCTTGAACCAGTTTTTAATGTAAGTACAAGATCATTCAATGGAGAAGAAAAAATGGGTTCAAAAAAAAATAACATCAAAACAAGTGGACAACTCTATAGAAAAAAGGAGTCTGGACCCCCCCCCCTTAATTGCCGTATACAAAAATCACTGTAAAGGGACAATAGAGCTACCTGTAAGAATTAAAACTGTAGAACTCCTAGAAGAAAAGAGTAAATCTTCATGAGTTTGGATTACAAAAAGGATTCTTAAGATATAACGCTAAAATAACAAGTGGCAAAATAAAATAACTCAGTAAGTTGGCCTTCATCAAAGTTCAAAACCTTTATATCTCAAAGTTTATCATCAAGAATGTGAAAACACAGCCCAAGCAACCAGTGAAAATATTTATATGCCTAAGGGACATGTATCCAGGATGTATAAGAAATTTTGCAGATGATCAATAAGAAAATCCAATTTTAAGCATAGGCAAAGTACTCAAATAGATATTTCTCTCAAGAAAATATGCAAATGGTCAATCAGCACATGTAAGGATGCTCAATGTCATTAGTCATTATGGAAATGTATATCAATTCCACAAGGATCTACATTTTCAAATCCATTAAGATGGCTATTTTATTATCAGAGGATAGAAGTATTAGAGAAGATGAGAGGTGGGAACCCCTATGCATAGAAATATAAAGTGGTATAGTCACTATGGAAGTAAACTGGTAGCTTCTGAAATGTTAATACAGACTTAACATGCGATCTAGTAATTCCACTATTAAATATCAACAAGAGAATTTAAAATGTATGTTCTAAACACTTGTACATGTTTATAGCACTATTATTCACAACAGCAAAAAAGTTAGAAATAACTGAAATGTCCATTAACCTGAGGATAACTAAGCAAAATGTTGTTTATTCATACAATCATATGCTATCAGCATGCCATGTCCCTGGGTTCTAACAACTAAGGATCAAAAATATTTGGAAAAAATTGCATCTGTGCTAAACATGTACAGATTTCCTTCTTGTTGTTATTGCCTAAAGATGAATCTGGACTGCAACTTTACACTATTGTTTAGTATAACCACTATTTATATACCATGTATATTGTAATAGGTAGTGTAAGTAATCTTGAGATGCTTTAAGGTATATACGAAGAGGAACTTAGTTAAGCGCATACAAATACTATGCCATTTTATATAAGGAACTGAATCCAGATTTGGGGATCCAAACAAGGGTGATCTTGGAACCAATGCCCCAAGGATACTGAGTGATAAGTATGCTTTATGACCACCAAAAGCACCAAGCACTGATACATGCTAGAACATAGGTACTTGTTGAGACCATTTTAAGTGAAAGAGGTCATACACAAAGGACTGCACACTGTGCAATTCCATTAATAGCAAATATTCAGGATAAGCAAATCCTTACAGAGAGTTGAGTAGTGATCCCAGGAACTGGGAGAACAAAGTCTGAGAAATGACTGCTAATGGGAGTGGGTTTATGAGAAGATGAAAATGTTCTGGAAATAGTATGCACAAAATGGTGCATATACTAAAAACCAGTGAATTATACACTTCAAGATGGTGTTTATGATACATGAATTATAGCTGAATAAAGTCTAAAATTGAAAAATAAGATTTCAATATTTACTTCTTAACTTCTAAAGCATATAGTTATATCCAGCAAACTTGTAGTGAAAAAAATAAAATTTTCTTTTCTTGGAACAATCTGGGAATACAGAAAACTTGAATGTAATCAATCACCTTTGATCTCAGGTCAGACACAATCTTTTTCTTTTTCCTTCTTTTTGCTTTTTTTTTTTTTTTTTTTTCTTTTTTGTGATCAGAGTCTCCCCATGCTGGTCTTGAGTTCTCTATGCACCCCAGGCTGGCTTTGAATTCTTAGTCTTCCTGCCTCAGCTTCCCAAGTGCTTACAGGAGTTCACCTCCATGCCCACCTGACAATTTCTTATATTAAAAAAAACTTTTATTATTTATTGTCATGAATTTTGAAAACTCATGAAAACAAGTGAATAGTGTAGAGGCTATGGGACAAAATAATGAGTGGAAAGATAAGAGAACCACCACATCTTTCCAGGGCCTCGGATTCCTCAACTGTGAGATAAGAAGGCAACAGATGACCTTCAGCATCTGCATACATCCATCATTTATCCCAGAAAATTAGCTTTGGAATAAAAATTTCAAAGACATTTAAATAAACTTTGATAAGAATTATTCTGGGACCAAAAATACTAAGTGTGAGTTAAGCTATATTCATTATGTGCTTTTTCTTCTGAGAAAGCTTGTGTCCTAATTATACATTAAAATGTATAATTCTAACAGCCCGTGTATATAAATTATTATTATACTTGAATTTTTATACATTGCTTTAAAGAACTCTACCCACCTAGCAAGTCAGGCCCTCTCAGTCTATACATACTTGCACATACTTGGTCACATACATTTCATTTTCTTGTCTAAAGTTAAAATACAGGCAATTAAAAATAGCACGCGCTATTTCAGTCAGCCCTCTCCTGAGACTCTGTTCCCTAGTTAGGCAATTATTTAAAATTGAGCAACTACCTTGTCTTTTTTTTCTAACAATTATCACTTTAAAAATTTTGGGCACTTTTCTTTAAGAAAACAACAGCAAACAAAGCAAAGGTCCTTCAGCTGCTCAGCTTGCCCTGGAGGACACAGCAGAAGCCCAGCTGTGTGCAGGGCACAGAGGCTGTTTCCACCCCATCTCAGGGACCTAGACACTCTGTACTCCGACAGCACGTGCTCTTCTGCTGGTTGCATTGAGAAATCTTTTCTCCCTTCCCACTTGAAAAAAAAAAAGAAATAATTTAAGAGCTGGAAGGGAAGATAACCAGGAAGAAAAGAGCCTGAGCAAACACTCAGATCTTCCCTATCCACCCACCTGCTCTCCAGGACAGACACCCCTGTTCACGCCGTAGGTCCTGCTGTCTCACTGTGTACCCACTGCGCTGCTGAATGCCTCAGTGACTGTGTTATTCATTAGTCAGCTAAATATCTGGCTCGCCAGCCTCCAAATTCATCTAAAATGAGGAGGGAAGAATATTCCAACAGCCTCTCTTATGATGATTCCATAAAGCAGGGTCCCAATATAATTCATTGAGTTAAATTTATTTGTGGAGATCAAGTTAAAACATAAGAAATAGTCATTTCCTCAGTTCAAAAATTGGCAAGAAGTCCATTACCCTGGCTTTAAACGTCTGAATCCTCCCACCCTAAAAATGGGCTGTCCTCTCAGGCACCTTCCCCCCTCCAAAGACTTTGTCAACATCTCCTATGGTTTGATGAAAAATGTTCATTGAAGAGCTTTAGCTTCATAGAAGCGTGCTAATTATGAGAGTGTTGCTTGGAGTGAATTTCTTCTAGAGTCGATGTTGAAGAGCACAACAGGACAGCAGGGACCAGGAACTTATGAAGGGGACACAGTGGCGCAGTGATTCTGAGTCTCCCATGGTGCTCTGCCACCTTGGAGCACATGACAGAAAATGTGGACACACTTCCCAGCATACATACACACACACACACACACACACACTTGTGACAATTCCTTCAGGTTAGTAGATCTTTCCATGCCAAGCTGACCACTTGTAACTCTCCTTCTAACAAAACATAGGCAGAAAATGAAGTGAATGTTGAGTCCAGTGATCCCAATTATTCCCCCATTTTAGAACAAGAAAAAAAAAGTAGTCTATTTTAGGATCTTCCTGGGCCACAGTTTACCAGATGGTTGCTGCTCTTTGCTTATATAAACACAATTAAACAGGAAAAACACATGGTATTTCAACCAAAGTGAGATCCTTGTGAGCTAAAATGGACAGTAAAATTACACGCAGACAACAGGACTATGGTCTACACAAAGAAAATATACAGAAACCTTTTTAAGTAGATTCTTTCTTCTGGATGATAAAGCTTGAAGAAAGCTTACAGGAGCATCTATTCTACCTTATGGGGAAGAAACTGAGCCCCATAGAATTTAACTTGAATCTGAAGTCTGATCAGTCTCGAATTTGATCATTGCTCTTTATGATGGTGAACACTAGGTTTTTACGGAAAGAGGGATACAGGACAGAAGGCAGAATGCTGGAGATGGGGAAGCAGTACAGGGAAGGGAGAAAAAGGGAAGTAAAAGATCAGAAAGGATCAGCATATGGTACCTGTGGGATAACAGACAGCAAAACAAAGGCTAACTGGCGTCTTCTGTAAACACTACAGAGAAAGGTGGTCTGTGTAGCACTGACCGCTTCAGGGAAAACTAGTACAGCTGAGACCTTGTGGTCACCTGGACATGCACCGTGGATAGTGGACAGACGGAGCCTGTGTCACTCTGATGGTCTGTGCCCCGTCTGGGTGAATAAGGCCAGGATGTGCCAGTCACTCAGGGCTCTTTGTCAAAGGGAGACAACACCCCTGGCTCCCACATTTTAACCCATTCTGTGTCTCTTTCTGTTTCATCTTCGTCGTCCCTTGGTCAGGTACAAGTTCGCAGGTTGGCCCCTACCGTTACAGACACGTACCAGTTGCCCACGATGAAACTCAGAATTCCGTGTTGCAAATTTTCACTAATAAAATAATGCCTAAGGTATGAAAAATGAGAGCAAAGGCAGTACGTACTGGAATAACATAGCCACACAATTTTTAAATACTGGTTTCTGCTTACAGAAAGTAAAGGACTTTAACAATCATAGCGTATTTGTAAAAGGCAAATAAACTTGATTGATCAGAAAATATCTGATAACTTATAATCAAGATTTTGATCTACAATGTTAATAATTAGTACATCGTCTTAAGGCATCAATTTAACTACTCTGAGCACATCATGTCTTTTCTCCTGTAATTACCACCATGAAGTAGATGCCTTAGTTCTACTCTCCAACAAGGATAGAGAATTTAGAAACATAACTGAGGCTCTAGTGCTAGAATAATAGACTTGAAGTTAGCACCCAGTCTGACTGCAGAGGCTAGGTTGAAATTCACAGCTAAAGTTCACACATGTACCCAGCACTACCCACTATGAACTTGCTTGGCCTTCTAACCTTGACCTATCCAGAAATAACCATAATTTCTTTTGTCTCTTTTTGGTTGGGTTTTTTGAGATAAGGGTTTCACTATGTAAAACGTAGTTCAGGTTGGCCTTGAATTTGATTACATAGCCCAGGCAGCCCTCAGCCTCACAGCAATCCTCCTGCCTCAACCTCCTGGATGCTGGGATTACAAGGGTGTACCACCACACCTAACTACTTACTAGGTTTCATATCAGATACCTCTCATTATTATCCCAATGGGTGAAATACACATTTTCTGATTTGTGTAGGGGAAATAGTATTGTCACCTTTTGCAAGTGCACATTGAAAACATTCACTCCAGGGGACCCATAGATGAGGAAAGCTGGAACTGCACCACAGCTTTGAATATGAAACAGTTACAATTGTGAGGGCACCCACCCTGCCTGAGTTTTCAAAACAACCTAAAAACTGCACTGCATTTTTACATGGGATACTTAAAATCACCTGCATTAAGGCTTTTAAAATAAAATCTTAAAATATAATTCTAAACATAGATATTTAATTCACAATGTAAAATTGTTCATTACTTTCAGCACTGAAAAAATATTTTAGTATATACAGTCTTACTACTACATTAAAAGACAGCCTTATATTAGCTAAGCACTACCTTTTGCTTTTCTGATGGAAGTAGTTTTGTTTCTGGCAGTGCAGGGGATTTGAACCCCAAGTCTGGTGCAGGCTAAGCAAGTGCTCCACTATGAGCTACTTTCTCAGCCCTAAGTACTACTTTGGAGAAAGCACAGGCCTTTACAAATGTATAAACCCAGCTAATGGCAGGTTTAAATGCTTTAAACCTTGAAACTTAAATCTCTTAAATTGGCATGAAAGATTTTCCTGGAGATACATATTTGGAAAAGTCAAACAAATTGGGAAAGGGTATTTTTATTAAATTACCAAAGTGAACCCCCTTCACCAACACTTCAATAAAAGCTGCTAAATTTTGTGGCAGTTTGTATACTTAGTACCACAGAGAAAGCAGTTACCAAATATAAACAATCCTTGGGTTTCTCCCTGAAACTGCTCTCCACTTCTCACCTAAATCAGCTGGTTTAAATCTGGGATGGGGTGGAATGTTCTTTCAGAATAGAAAGCCATAAAGACTCTGGACACGTTTTAACAATTTATTTTGACATTTTATCAACTCCAAAACATTTATTCTTGATTGGGTGAATGTTTCATATTCCTGTTAGACTTTAGGTACCTTAGAACAAGGAGGGTCTCTGAATTGAATACACATTACTAGCTATCAAAAACACAAACATTTCTGGGCATGGTGGTGCACTCCTGTAATCCCAGCATTTAGGAAGCTGAGGCAGAAGGATCACCATGACTTGGAGCCCAGCCTGGGCAGTATATTGAGACTCTGTTTCAAAACAAGGGGAAAAAAAAGTAAATGTTAAATTAGTATATTCTAACTAATTTTTCTATTCTAGATGAGTTGAAAGCTATAAACCTCAGAAAATAATTTGTGGGAAAAAACATGTATTTTGTGCTTTTTATTTAAAATGTAACTAAGGTCCCATAAAATTTAACACTAATGAAAACTATAATATTCATTCCCCCTCAGTCTGGGTAAGAATAGTACGACTTCTATGGGGAGACCCTGGAGTAGTAACAGACTGTACAGTCAAAATGAAAAGTAATAAATATTTGCATAAAGTTTATTTAACGGTATCGCAGAGCTGGAGATAAACAGGCCTTACAAAATGCATCAGAGGCATAGGTCCAAAACCAAGGGCAATTTTTAACACAGACCTGAAATGCTATTAAATCCAAAGCAAAATCTGGAAGCTGGTCCAGGATTACCACACAGAAACCTCAGAAGTATGGGGGAGAACAGACCACCCCGCCAGCCTGTCCTCCGAGCCTGGAGCCCCGCTTCCCGCCGAACCCACACACAGGCGCTCCACAGAGAACAACCGGCTGCGGCAGGAGCAGCCCAGCGCCTGCTCCCCAGAGCTGGAGATCTTTAGGGGCTCTGCACGGACTCCGTGGAGCCCTGGATGCGCTGCAGCCTTACAGAGCCAGAGCTGGAACGCGCGTTTCCCTAGGAAAGGAGATGGGCGACACGGGAGGAGGTTTTCCTAATTGTGACTGAGGAAAGGAGAGAGACTATTAATAAGTGGTCACATGAAGAAAGCTAATACGAGACGGGAAATCCTTGTTGGTGGATGAGGTGTCACAGTGCAGTTTCTAGAGGGCTGGTAGTGTGTCCTTTAACACATCTAACATACATGTAACCATCTTGAACGTAAGTCCTTCTATTACACAATGCTTTGACTTCTTCAACACGATTCTTTAAGGCACAGAAGGAAAACATTGTGCAGATTTACAAACTCCAGCCTGAGAACAGCTCCACTGACTCATAAGAATCAACCGAGAAACAAACTTCAGAAGAAAGATTCTGATTTCCTAGGGTATGATTGCAGCCTAGAACCTGAGCTGTAAAGACTGTCTCTGGTGGTCGATTCGGAGGTAGTTTCCTGGCCCCCGGTATTCAGCAGTGTTGCTCCTGACAGCTCCTGTGCGTTCAGCATGTAGCAGTGTCCTGACAGTGAGCACGGCCTCAGTCAGTCCCGGCACCGCAGGCCACCAGAACGCATGGCGCATGCACTGCCTTGATTCATTTCTTTTTGATTATGAGCCCTCTGGGCTGTGAGATCCAGACCAGCAGACTTGGGGTCCGCTCAGAGGCTGCACTTTGCTTCAGAGGCATCCCGCAATGTCCCTCCGTGGTGGAAGTACGAGGGCGTTTTCTGGTGTCCCTTTTAGAAGGGAACCAATCTCATTTATGAGGTCTCTGCCTTCACGACCTAATCACCCCCATCTTGATTACTTTTCTCTCTTTGCTGGGACAAAATACTCGACACCCAAAATGAAGGAAGGAAAAGTTCATTTAGCTTACAGTTTGTGGAGGTTTCAGTCCATAATCAACTGGCTCCAAGACAGGGTGACGTGGCACTGGCAGCAGCCAGGGCAAGAAGATAAAACAAGCCTCTTTTCTTCTCTCATATTGTACACGGGGCACCCCCACACTCCACATCCCCATTCTCAAGGCAGGGGTAGCCTTACAAAATCTGTGCCCTCCTCTATGCTGGCTCAGGATGTTTACAAAGTAAGGATCCTGGGCCCCTGCTGAGTCTCTCAGTGAAACTTCTAAACTGCTCAAGTTGACACAATGTATCAGCCCTAACACCCTCCCACAAAGGCCCTATCTCCAGATACTATCACACTGGAGGTTAGGTTTCCAGCTATGAATTTGGGGGAGCATGCAAACATTCAGTCCACAGCATGCATCTAGTAAATGCTGTTGGCATACAAAGGTGAATAAAACATAGTCATCAGAGTTTGCATTCAAGTAAGGAGCCAAATACATGAAGAGTGTGTGGAGGCCAATCTAAAAATAGGACACAGTGAAAATCTACCCTGAGGCCTGAACTCAGCCTTAGCCTGGGTCTCCAGGCTGAGCTGACCTCTGAGGGGAGTCCTAACAGCGGGTTTGAGTCAGATGAATTTGGAGAGAGTGAAAGGAGATGAAGAGAACTGTGTTCTGAGTCCCAAGTATAATATTAGGAGTTGATGATGGAGTGTGCAGAAGAAATGGAAAAGAGTTTGCAGGTTCTCTTGCAGGCAGTGAAAGAATAAAGTCAATGAATACCACCATCGGATTTGCATTTCAGTCAGGTGCTTCTGGCTGGATACATGGAATATATATTTAAGAAGAGTAAGAAATGGAAGGAGAATTATTAAAAGAATCCATCAGAGAATTTCAGGTCAGAGTTACTGAAGTTGTGAGAAAAGGTAGTGAAAATGGAAATGGAAAAGGGAATGAGAGGAAAATGGGAACAAAAAGACAAAGCAATAGATTGGAAGGAAGTGGAGGTAGGTGGGTGGAAAGTGAGGGAAAGTGCCAGTGGGGTCCAGGAGGACACCTGAAGGTCATGATAAATAAGTCGCTTACCCTTTGCAAGTGTCATTAGTAAAATGGGGAGCTGAGGTGACCCCTAGGAGAGCCTCTCACTCTGAAAACTGTGTCATTGTGAGACAAACTACTGTACTATTCCATGGTGGCCTTTTGTGTTCACCCTTGTGCTCTGTGGCCCCTGGACTTCAGTTGGGCACTGTTCTAAAGCAAGTCAATGAAGGGCAATGGTGACACTATGGTCACTTGGAAGCCGGTGCTCAGCTGCTTGCCCTGAATGTATTACAGGTAGACTCAGTAATTCAGAGGCAGAGCTGCAAGAGTAGATCATCACTAATGCATGAGACACAGAAGCTGACCCAAACATAATTTGAGAAAAGAGGCGACTTTCAAAAAATATATATATATAAGGTATCATAACCTTTTTATATGGTTTTGGAAAATTCACATGACAAATTCTAGAAAGGTTAAAAACTATGGGGCAGGCCTGGGATTTAGCTCAGTGGTATAAGTGCCTACCTGGCAAGCATGAGGTCATGAGTTCCATCCATAGTACCAAAAACAAAAAAACTATGAGATCACTTAGGATAAATACTATAGGTATAATTTGGAGACCTATGTCTACTCTTCAGTCTTATTACATTCCCTGATAACTAAACCATAAAGATAAGCAAGTTAATGTTGAATTGCCTACTGCCGATGACAAACTGTAATTGACACATGAGATGAAACCCATCAGCTGCCCGGATTTCCACTTACATCCACTAGTACCGCATGGGCAGATGCTATTTGGGGTCTGACTTCTTGCCCAGCAAGACATGCATATTCTTCATACCCATTTCAGTATTGTTCATTCCCTTTTAAGCCAACCTCTACATTATTTCTACGCAAGGAAATTTAAGATCCTAGCTCATCTGAAGAACTGAGCTATAACTAAGCTTTTCCTTATGCAATGAAAAATGAAAATTTTGCATTGTCAGTTCCACTCACAAAATATTGATCTTAACTAATATGTTTAAGTATAAATGTAGGTGCCAATAATGCTCTGTATTTTGCAAATATAAAATCTGAGAATTAGAGAGAGGATTGGAATTCAGGCAGATCAAGGTCCTACCTGGGCCTCACCCACTCCTCAAGACCTCTAAATACTCCCAGGAAAGAGTAGCCTTTTGCTCAGGAGTCTTCCACTTAGATGCTGTTTTTAAAACACATGGAGAGTGACACACTTGCTCAGGAGGGACACACAGGAGTGCAAATGCAGTGAAATGTTAGTTAGACAACCCAGGTGAAGCTCTGTTGGATGTTCATTATTCTATTGCAACTTTTCTGAACTCTTTCAAAATAAAAAACTGGAAGCAAAAGAGTGATCAGCCTATTTTCATGGTAAAATGGGGTTACTTCATTATAAAGTTTTAAAATTATAGATGTATTAAATTGCAACAGGACAGTTGATATGCACAGCAAAGGTTTTAAAAGGTTCTCTTTTCTGTAGTGAGAAGGATGGAGGTTCTCTTTTCTGTAGTGAGAAGGATGGAGAAAACAAACTTAGGTGATTCAATAATGAGTAACAAAGGAAGATGCATCTTGAGAATATTCCTTCTATTTTTTAACTTTTAAGAATGAACTCCAATAAAAACAACTTGACTAACTGGAAAAAATGCAGAGGACATCAGCCAAGGTGCTCAAGTTAGATTTAGAAGCAAAGTCATACAGAAACAACAGACTTCTGAAGCAGGAAGAGGTTTTTCAGTTGTCTAGTTCAACCTGCTCATTTCACTGAAGATGAGTGTCAGAAGCAGAAATTTTAAATGAATTGCCCCAAACTTCTACATCCTGACAGTAATAGAAATATTAATTTCTACCAAATCCCATCATATAGCCTGGATCATTCTACTTCTTTAATAAGTGATGAAAGCCAGTCCAATGTGGTAGATGAGGAAGAAAGGAAGGGCGGCACTATGTTGGAGGATCAGCTAACATCCCTGAAGAAAACATGCAAGGGTAGCTCCAGCCTATGGAATAGTGGGCTAAAAATGTTCATCTCTCCAGCATACATTCAGCTGGGTTGACTTCATTCTCAGGCTTTGTGAAATGGTCCTCCTGAAGTTTTGGGTTTATTTTCACCACCCATCAGTCTTACAAAGACTCTGCTTTTGCTATTTTTTTTTTTTTTGGTACCAGAAATCAAACTCAGGACCTTGCATTTGCTAGGTAGGTGCTTGTGCCCTAACTGGCATGACTTGTGTTCTTTGCCCATCCTTGAACAATCACAGGATAGGAGGCATTTAAATTTTTAACAGATGTCATATTCTTCATTTCTGGACTCAGGAAAAACCTTCATTGAAATCTCAGGCTTAGACTAGGAGGGAGATGGACCAATTTTTTTGAAAATCTGGGATACTGTTAACCCAAGAAATGGGTACATCTTACTGCGTAACTGTAATAAATATGTTTTGCATTAAAAAAAAGGACGTATACATAACAATGTCAAAAATCCAACATCTTTCCTTAAATAACAAAGGACAAAGTCTAAAACAATAAAAATCACTTTTAAAAAGCACTCTTGAGCAACCATGTTGGGGCCACTGCTGGAGTGGGGACAGCCACACCCAAGCCTCTCTCCATGAGTCAGCACCATTTGCGGACTGTAGAGGGAGACAATCAAGCCTCACTAGGAAGAGATCCCTAACTGGAAACCATATCATTTTGAATGTTTTGTTGGGTGGGTTTTATTCTCTTTTGTCTTGTTTATGTTAAATCTGATAGCATGAGCAGCTATTTGAAAGAAACAAGACATAGTATGGTAGCCATTTTGGATTTACTATTGGCTTCTTTTGAAGTCCTTTATTGTATTCATTGTTCTGTTTAATTGTTTTGTTTTATTCTGTTCTGTTCAATTTTTACTATGTCCAAAGGTATCTGCAGCTATTTTGAAGACAACAAAAAGCATTATGGTAACTATTGTTGATTTTGTAAGGTTTTTGATTATTTTTGGCACTTAATTTGAAGCAGCGCAGGAGAGATAAGGAGACAAAGTAGGAAGAGGCCTTTAATAAGGACATGGGAGAGCTTTATAGGGGTGTAGCAGCTCTCAGAACAAAGAAGTGGGACTACTTTTATCAGTACTGGCTGGGGGAGGAGTTTGGGAGGTAGGCAAAATGACATATCAACTGCTGATTTGAAGAAGCATCTGCCTGTATAAAACAGGAGACAGAAAGACTTCCTGGGGGCTGGAGGTGGAGGCTTGAATGGTTGTGGAGTCTCTTGAATGGTTGGAGAGGGCTTGGTGCACATGGAAAAGGGAGCCGGAAGTTTGTCTCTGGAATGAGAAGGAGAACTTAAAAGTTACTCTTGGAGAGAGAAGTTGTTTCGCTGGTCTAGTACCAAGTTGGGTGGATGTTATGTTACAGATAGCTAAACCCCAGGCTAGCAAAACCTATCAGTTTTGAAGACCTGTATCACTTACACTGGTTTATTTTGGTTTTATTATTTTCCTTCCTTTTATTCTCTTTAAATTTAAAAAAAAAACTCTCAAAGAACTGTTTGGGGCTGAATTTGTTATCTTGTACTTCAGGAATAAATTAAAGCTCATAGACAGAGAAGACACGAATACAGATTCAATTCAGATGAAGGAAATTTCTCACAAATTAGTATCATCCAGGAACTGAAAGGTAGTATCCTGAAGTCATGAGATTCCCATTGCTGGGAGCATTCTGGCAGTGGAAAGATGACCACAAGTCAGAAATGACGCAGAAGGGACTGCAACATGGGTGGGAGTTGTGGGAGTTTGTAGTATACTATCTCTTAGATTCCAACTCTGAGTCTAAATTATTGAGAACGGCATGAATAAAAGATCCAGACCCATTCAACAACTAAATTATTCAACAAAAAGTAATAGAACTTTCAGCTATGAAGCTGAATCTACCAGATATAGGGTGGCATTAATCCTATTTTGTAAGGGAAATAGATATAGATCTTTTAAAATGAGTTACTTTAAAATTACAGCATGAAAATTAATTTACAAAGAAGCATATCATTCATAAGCACATTGTACAAAAAGAAGTTTTTAAATTTGACTTCTAAATTTGATCTAGATTTTCACACAATTTCATTTTTACTCTTTTTATCTGCCTAGTTCCTGTAATAGAGTAACTGGCTCTGCTACTATCATTTTGCACTTTTTTTCACTTAATATTATAACTATTTACCACATATACATTCAAAATCTTCTTTTTTACCATTATAAGATGTTACACATTTCTATTCCTGAACTGTTTTGGTACTAGTGGACATATAAGCTAACTTCAGTTTGTTGCTGTAATTAAATTTTTATTTTAATTAGCAAATAATGATTACATGTATTTATGGGGTACAATAGACTACTTTGATATATGCATTCATTGTGGAATGATTATGTGAAGCTAATTAACATACCTGTCATGTCCAATAGTTATCAATTTTTAAATAATGAGAGCATTTTACATACATTCTTTGGGCAAGTTTGAAGTAGACAATACATTATTGCTAACTATTATCACCACACAATGCAACCAAGTTGAAAATGTATTCCTCCTGCCTCACTAGAACCTCATATCCTTTAATCCCTTCCATATCCAAAGGGGGTGGTTATCTTTATAATTCAGAGTATTTATTGCAAAATAATGAAGAATGCTATAAATTTCAGAGTTACTAGTAAAGTGAGTTTAATCATTTTCTTAAAGTATTGTCAATGTTAGATAATAGTCGACTTTAAAAAATTTTTCTGCAAATACCTGGAGATAGTTTATTATTATTATTTACATTGACATTTTTTCCTCTACTAGTGAGTTTGAATATCCTTCTCAAAGCTTTTTTTAAATGGGTACAGTTCTTATTCTACATTACTATATGGAGAAAGAAGTCAGCAGTGCATCTGGGTACAAAGAGGTCAACCAGAGAAAGGAAACAAGAGTATGAAAATTAATTCTAAGAGGGGGAAAATTTCTTCTTCTCCCAAAATCAGCATATACTCTGAGGAAAGCAACAGAAGAATGAGAGAGCATTGGGTCAACATCTTCCTGGTACAGTTTCCTTAAATTGAAGGAATCTTAAAGAATTAGGAGTTTTCAGGAAGTTCCTTTTCCTTTAAATTCATATACATTCTCCACAAATCACAGGTGTGTTAGCTATCTTTTGCCGTGAGAAAATATCTGAGATGAACAATTTATACAGAGGTGGCTTATGGTTTCAGAGGGTCTTGGTCGGTGAGCTCTGTTGTTTTGGGGACTGTGAGGAGGTATAGCATGTTGGGGAGTGTGTGTGATGGGATAAATCTGCTCACCTCATGGAATTCAGGAAAGGAAAAGTAGGGTGAGGGAAGGGTTCAAAATGTCCCTTTAAGAGCACAGCAATGGCCTAACTTTCTTCTGCCTGACCTCAGCTCTGGAAGTTTCCACCGCTCCCCACCAGCACCACAGGTTGGCAACCAAACCTTCAACCTACAGGCTTCAGGGGCCACTCCAGACCCAAACTATAGCAAGAAGGTTTCCTGGAACTTTGGTTAAGAATTCAAATATTTCAAAAATAATTCCCCCCAGAGGGTCAGTTAAATAGGAATAAAGCAAATGAAAATTGTACCAAAGTCAAATATTAAAATATAGGAAGCATATGACAAAATATCGTCATCAGATGCCAAAAATCAAACAAAAATGAAGCTTGAGGTAGTTTATACAAATAATTACATTGTTTCCTAAGCTTATACTGTTAGTGAGCACTGGGAAAGGTGAGTACTACATCTTTCCCTCTGAAAAGGTGTAGTAATGAATGAAATAAAAATAGAAACACATTAAAAATAAGGTTAAAGGTATGAAAGCAGAATTAAATGTCTTCGTTCTCAACAACTGCACAAGACACATGTAAACCCTGAGCCACTCATTAGAAATCTTTTTCTTGCCACCTACTGATTCCTGAGAAAACACAAGCAAGTACTTTTGTTCACAACTAAACTACATACAATTTGAGACCAGTGTGTTACAGTTACCTAGGTAGTAACAATCTTACATCTCCCATGGGAAACTGGCTGATAGCTTTCTGTGTGTTATTCATATCATGCGATAAAGCAAAAACAGTCCCCTCTTTCCCTAAGATGTGGTTGGAAGTGTATGATCTGGATGGAAACAGCATAATGCATTCTGTGTAAAATGTTATAATTAGATGTGTTTGAGGAAGTAATTTTCTAGATCACCAAAGCAGGCAGGAATCTCTGGGAACACAAGAATGACTGCTTTAAAAGGAACATACCATACTAGACAACGCTAAAAAAAGAAAAGACAAGAAATCAGTTCTAGGCAAGGGTCAGAGGGTTCTGGCCACTCCCTGATGAAAGTTTGTGGCTTCTGTCAAGAGAAGCAGATTAGAATTAGATTAAACTGAAGTTTTATGAGAGTAGGAACCTGGATCTGAACCAGTGGCTCATGGTGTTCAATTATATACCTTTGGCCCCTCTGAAAGAACACACCTTTCAAAGCATCAAGTGGGCAGAATCAACAAAAGACCAGTGTATTCTGGATGAAGGACTCTTAAAAGAGCTCCAACAGAGCACAGCTAAGCGCTGATGAATCTTCCTTGCCTACCTCTGTGTGCTCTGTGCTTTCTGAACCCTCATTTGTACAAGGAGGCAGTGCTTTACCTGGTTGAGCGTGCATAGCTGTTCCACTTACCCAGTTACCATTACCAGGTTAACAGACACAAGCAGAAGAGGGACAGCTTCAAAATGTGCCTTCAGTTCCCAGGGTCGGCAGCAAGGGCTGACGTTCTCTGTGTCATTATTTCTAATCCTAAGGTTTTTGTTTTTAAAAAATAAGGTCTTTTTTTTTTTTAGTAAGAAATAATAGCCAAAC
This sequence comes from Hydrochoerus hydrochaeris, assembly GCA_004027455.1. Lineage (NCBI taxonomy): Eukaryota > Metazoa > Chordata > Mammalia > Rodentia > Hydrochaeridae > Hydrochoerus > Hydrochoerus hydrochaeris. The sequence continues at coordinate 48,709 of PVLA01007831.1, forward strand.
AAAAATTTCAAAAATGTTGCCATTTGGAAGAAAATGATGAAGTCCAGCAGGGGTGTTTTTGGATTCCCATGGTGAGTCGTTTCTGATTATACCATATGGTCCTTTACTTTTCTTTCCTCTTTTACAATTAGTCCATATTTGTAGTACATAATGCTCCCATTACTTTTTTACAATTAGTTTTTTACAATTCCTTTTTTACAATTAGTCCATGTTTGCAGTACATAATGCTCCCATTCCTTTTTTACAATTAGTTTTTTACAATTCCTTTTTTACAATTAGTCCACGTTTGCTGTACATAATGCTCCCATTCATCATGGGAATTTATACATGTACATGTTCCTTCTCTTTTGTACCCTCCCTCTTCTCCTCCCTCCAGCCCTTCCTCCCTTCCCCTCCCCTTTTGCAAGTGCTCTATTTACATTTTTTCCTTCAATGGTTTTATTTCTTTTAATCCCTTTTCCTTTCCTTCTCTCTCCCTCCCTCCATTAGGATTTTAAATGCTTTTATGAAAGGAATTATTTGTGATATCCAAAAGTATATTAAAATCCTTTAGGATTTTAAATGCTTTTAAGAAAGGAATTAAAACAGTTTTATTTTCTAATTTGTGATATCCAAAAGTATATTAGGGAGATTGCAGGGGTGGAAGAAACTATTAGAGTTTATGAGAAGGTGTGTAAGAGGGTATGCATGCAAAAGAGATGATGTGTGTATTGCAGACTGAGCGATTATGCGTGTGCAAAAGAGACCATGTGTGCACTGCACTGTGAGAGACAGTGTGCCTAACAGAGACCACATGTGTATGAGAGAAACGTTGTGAGGGAAAGCAGAAGGAGTGTCCCAACTACGAAAAACAGGAAACAGGTCTTTAACAGGAGCCGATGAGTTCTTATTTTAATTCCTTGTCTGAGCCTGAAAACATTTTAACAGAAGTTCCCAAATAACTCTTATTCTTCTCCCTATCCATGCATATTTACTTTCTATAGATACGCTGATATTTATAGATACAAGGGCCCATCATTATCTCAATATATGGACAAGAGTCTCACACCTTTGAGATTTCATTTAAATGTCCCTCCATTCCCCTTCAATAAACTAGATGGGGTAATAAGAAAAAGAATTATAAATTGGAAGTGCTCTCCTTCCCATCCACCAAGGGAGACATGTTCTTAACTGTTTATAGAAATATACACAAAATCAGACATCAGCAAAGGATCCCAAGGCCGGGCAAGAGACAGACACCCACAGAGAAGAGGTTCAGGGAGGAAGGGGAGACAGGCACCCTGGCAGAGGACAGGTGGGCACCAGCTTGGGCCCGCACAGCTGAGCCTGCAGCTGGTGTGCCATGCTGCTCTCCCCACATGCCGGCCTCACCAGTGTCTTCCACATCCATTATCTATCTCACACACACACATACACACACACACCTCCCCTCTCACATGTCTCACACAGTTTCCCTCTCCCTCAGGCCCATCTTCTCTCTCACACACACACACACACACACACACACATGCACGCGCACACACACAATCTCTCCCATCCACACGATTGCATGTGCAATCTGCCTACAGATAAGAGCGTTACACACAAGCAGTCTGCCATGCACAGATGGTCTCACATGATCACACACAAGCTTGCACACACAGTCTATCTCTCAGACAAAACCTCCTCTACACTCAGCTTCACCATCCACAATCTGTCTCACAGTACATTTTTATATATGTACGTATATACATATTAGTTTTCCACACGTAATGTCTCACGCTGTCTCTTACACTCACTCAACCCCTGTCATAGTCACACACACACACACACACACACACACACACACACACACACACACACACACACACACACAGCTGGCCCCGCCCACAGGAGGCCCCGCCCCTGTTGGCCACGCCTCGGCGTCGGGCGGGGCAAGACGCTGAGAGGGCGGGCAGGCGCTCCAGAGCTCCTGTCAGCAGCGAGCGCGACGGAGCTGGGCGGCTTGGGTGACTGCCGTTGCCTCACGCGTGGTGGCGTGGCCCTCCGGCGGCGGGATGTGCTCCTCCGGGGAGCTGCTGCGGGGCGGCGGCGGCAGCGACGGCGGCGGCGGCGGCGGGGAGCGCGACGAAGACGGGGCGGCGGAGCCGGAGCCAGAGCCGGAGCCCAGGGCTAGCGGACCGGCGCGGGCAGAGCGCGAGCAGGTGAGCGGGCGGGGGCGGCGGGGTCCGCGCGGCCCTAGCGCCTGCGGGACGGGACAGTAGGCCCTCCGCCTCCATTCTGGTCCGGCGGGGCGGGGCGGGGCGGCGCGGCGCGAGCCGGCCAGGCCGCGAGGAGGTGGGACCCGGGCTAGCCGCGGCGCGGTCTTTACCCGAGCACAGGTGCAATCGCAGCTACTTCACTGAAAAGTGAGAAAGCGAGAAAATTGCTTTCAATTGGTAGCAAAGGGAAAGACGTCTGAGCGGCCGGGTGTAAAGAAAAAGTTGGGTTTTTTTAAGCTTTCTGGGTTTGAGCTCATTAACTAGACTAGAATGAACATTGTGACATCATAGTGTTCAAGATCAGCAAGATGTTTAAAACTTGAATGAATTGCATGCGGGATGAATTTTCACCAAGTGCAGTAAGGAACCCTTCACAAACACCGGAGAGCTGCTAATGTTTAGAATCATATTAAGCAGCTGAAATTAAATGAGTATTGACCTTCACTGCAGCCTACACTAAGGGGACAGTCAGGACCTGTGGCTTTGTCCCTTTTGTCACATTTCACAAATTCCGGTATCGTCCTTACATGTACAGTATTAATAAAATATAACATGGTATTTCCGTGTGTTAGGAAACAAAGGACAATGTGCAATGCACACCCTATGCCTTAACATTTCTGATCATTGTATGGAATATAACTGCTCACTGTATGACTTAGGGACTGAAGCAGATTGGAGGTCTTCTTGATTCCCTTCCTGGTGGGTTTCCCCATCAACTGTACCACACATGACTCAGTAAGTCTTGGTTTCCTCTCAGTTGCTTAACTGGAAAAGTGAAGAAAATAGCTTCAAGAGCTCCCTTGGGAGACTGCGGTGCATTTGAACATAGATTTCCAAAATAAACTTTCATATGACTAAGGGAGACTATATAATGCATCCTTTGAGATTCTGTGGGCTTCAGCAATATGAGGGCCTCATCTATTTGATCTTGGCAAAATTGCTACAGTACAGAAAAAAAGAAAGAAGAAAAATAATAAATGACACAAATACCCTAACATCTAGGGCATAGGTACAGATAGTTCTTAGCATACCTGTTTCCTCACATGTCACTGTAACTCATGAAATTGCATTTTCCTGTACTCCTTTGAAAGTGTTATTTTTATCATTTTTTACCTCACAAATAATTTAAAGTCACACCTGAAATATGCATTTTCTTACATCAAAACCAAAAAGAATTTATCAAGAAGTAAAAAAACAGAATTGGTGAAATACAACCCACTGATGTAAGAAGCAAACTTTTGTGATAAATCATTTCTTGATATCACAAAGCTACTGTTTTCATATCCTGTAATGAAAATATTTTTATCTTGTGCCATGTAATAATGGTAGAGATATTTCTACACATACAAAGATATTTGAGAGAGAATGAACTGAAGCTTGTGAAATATTCCAAGGAGTCACTTTGATTTTTACTTGAGATGCTTTCCTGTTACTTTGTTTTATTGGTTGATGTAAAGACACAAGGCCTCCTATTACAAATAGAATATTTTTGAATTGGTTCCTAACCTGGTGATTTAGAACTTACAGTGAACTTTTCCATAAAAACAGTGATGCAAACAGATATAGAACCAAAACTAATTAGCTGGAAACTAAGCAGAGATGTCTTCCTGCTGCCCTTTCTGCTTGCACACTGCCCTTCAGCCTTGGCAGCCTCCTGGACTTAGAATAATTAGTATTATTCTAATACTAATAGGAGAAAATTGCAGGCAGCGGGCCACTCCTCCTTAACTGGATCAAGACTGGTCGTGTGTGCTTGCTCATGCAGGAGAGGGCCACAGGCACCTGTCAGGGCTCGGCAGCTCTTCATCAGCACTGAGTTCTATGTCAGATCCCTTCCTGTTTCTCTTTCCTTCACAGAGTTTCCTTTTCTGATAATTGTATGAAGTAGGTTTTTTACCCTGGCTCCTTTGCGTGCAGCCTTTTCTTCACTGCTCCTTTCCTTTCTCTTGGCCTGAAAGGCTTTGCATAAGCTTTGACTGTGCCAACCTATCTTTGGCTCTTCTTAATTGTAATAGTAGGCCAAATTATATCTGTATTTTGGTATTTGTTTCACATAATGAAGAAATAAGATTAATACAGGTGTTTCATTAATAACTAATATATCGTCTGCGTCACTCTACAATTTGTCCTTACCAATTACTGTGTTTGAGTGAAAGCTAAGTGAATTTCCTGTCCTGGCCAGAGTCTTTCCTGGCTAGATGATTGACAAAGGATGCCTGGTTAAAATCAAGAACCCCAGGAAAATAGCCCTGGAGAGAAAGGAACTGTGTGAGGTTTGAAGTAGAAGTCAGAGTTGCAAGAAGAGGAAAGCCGGCGGAAGGAGGGGCTTCAGGAGCTGTGGGACAGGGTGCGGCTACTGGGGTGTGTGTGTTAATAATTGCATGCGTGACGGTGACCCAAGCGTGTTAATGCTGAGAAATGCCAGGGTGGCTTGATCTATGCCTCTGCTGTGTGACAGTGAGTTGAACTGCTGGGCTTTTAGTCCACAGTACAGTGTTTCCAGATTGACTTAGAATCTTTGACTATAGCTTTTGGAGGGATGATTGAGGGTTTGTTTGTTTGTTTGTTTGTTTGACACAGGTCTTGCTAAGTAGTCCAGGGAGGCTTTGAACTTCTGTATAACCCAGATAGCTTCAAATTCTCAACCTTCCTCAACCTGTCTCAGCCTCCTGAGTGCTGGGAGTACAGGCAGATACTAACAGTTAAGGCCTCTCTTGCTATGTTCTTTGACATTGTCAGGATACTAATCCCTTATTTCACATTTACTGACTTTCCTGCTTTCTGTTTACTTTATAATTCTACTTACAGAGTTTTTGATATAGAAATACTTTAAATTTTTATAACTCAATGGTACTTTTTTGGTAATGTCATAAATACTACATCTGTACACACAAATACATGCATATATAAGAACTGTTCTCAATTCCTCCTTATCCTATCCTACTTATCATTTAAATAGCCACTTGTATTTTCTTTCATATGTGTGCATGTGTTTTTTCCACTCTGCATGTTTAATCTGTTTTTTGAAGAGCTGCTGTTTGCCATACCAGGAATTGAACCTGGGCCTTGGGCACATTGTGCAGGTGCTCTGTGCTGATCTCTGTCTCCAGCTGTGTTTACCTATGGAGAAGGACTTTTTGTGTTGTATGAGATGTGGAGCTAACTTTTTTCTCATCACTGAATTATCCACGTTCTCCAATGCTTTATAATTTTTTATAGTAGCAGAGTACTATGGATATATACACATACAAATGTCCACATACACTTCATACATAAACACTAAAACCTGCATTAAGTTTTTATAGGAATTTTTTCCCACATCATTTTTTTACTACTAGTTTCTAGATATTGGTTTTTATGTATTTTATATGCTTAGTTTTAACTTCTTTTCTGAACTTTTATTCTAATACTAATAAATAGTAATCTTTCTTAGACTTGATTCCTTTTCATGCTGTCATTCAGCCCAAAGTTGTGAATGATTTTGCTTCCTTTTAAATGATAATGCCTTACTTGTATGTGTTGCTTTTTGCAATACCTAGAATTTTCCAAATAGCAATGCTGGCTCTAGATACTTAGGTAAATAAATGAAAGAAACTACCTCACTCTGCCTAACAAGATTTACCAAAGTCCTAGATGAGAGGAAAGAGGGGAAGGTGGGCTGTGTGTCCTTCATGATTTATCATTAGAAATATGGTTAACTAGACAGATTCCAGAGAATTTCTAGGTAAGAATGCCTAGGTTTGCACTTATTTATTCAACTTTAAGCGAGTTACTTAGTCCTCTTTTGGGCTTCCATTTCTTCATTTGTATAATGGGAATCATATCACCCTCATGGGATTATTGGGAGATCACATCAGTTAATAATACATGAAAACTTCTTGGAGCAATACCTGTTACACAGAAGATGTAGAAGTGTTGGTTGTTGACCTAGTTTTCAACTAGAAGCTAATCTAAAAGAAATATTACAAAGTTAGTACTTAAGATTTCCAACTGCTATAGTTAGAAAAGAACCTTTAGTTTGAGGAAGGCAGAATAGTGCCCTGTTCCCCAGCCTTAATGTGTATGGGCGTCATTTCTTATTAAATGCAGATTTTGATCTGAAGAAAGGCTTGAAATTTTACATTTCGAACCAACTCCCAAGTGATGCTGATACTGTGCTCACTGACCACACTTGGGCAAGCAAGGGAATAAAGGGTCGTTGAGCAAATAAATGCACAGTATTCACCATGTTGCTGTTTTCTGTAGTACAGATGATCTGAACTAGTTACTTAAGTAGTTTTCTTCCTCCAGGAATGTGTATTTGAACTCTTGGAAAGGTGTATGAAGCCAACAGGCCAAGTGATTGGCTCCAGGTCCTACCACTAATTTGTACCAAAGTGAACCAGATCACCAAAACCCCAAGGCCAGTTCTTTCATATAGGCGAAGAGCCTAGCATATCGTGGGAGAACAGTTTCTGACAAATGTGCTGCTCCTCCAAACTCACTTATACCTATTTCCTTTCAGGTCCCTTAAACACAATTTATAAACAGTACTGTTACTGGTACTGTGCGTTTAGGTGAGTTCCAGCCTAATTTAATCTTATCTTGTTTCTGAGAACATGCAGTCACTTTGGTAACTCAGGGAATAAGTGTCTTTTGTTCATTTTTATGTTGTTATATTTAAATTGTTACTTCTAAAGGAGTAGTTTTCAGCTGGGAACAGTTTTGCCCCTACAGGAAAATATTGTATTGTCTGCCTAAAATGTCGGTAAGTGCCAAAGTTGAGAAACCCTGCTCCAAATATATAAAGGGCTCTCCTCTCCTCCCAACAGCTTTGCCACACACACACACACACACACACACACCCGTCTCTTTCCTTTACTGTTCTCCTTTCTGAACCTGTTGAGGTCGTTTCACCCACTGTGCTGTACTTTTCCCTCCCATCACACTGTTGTCTACTTTTCTCTCTCCACCTTTCCCTCTCCCCACATCTCCCCCTTCTCTGTGAAAGATAAGCATCTCTAAGAAACAGTGCCGGAGGCTTGGGAGTGTGGCACTCCAAATTTGAATCCTGGCTTTCCTGCCTTATTAGCTTGATCCTGACTGCTTAGTCACTCACTCAGACAGTTTCTTCCTGTGTAATAGGTAACAGTTAAGAGTTAGTGAGATTGTGTATGCAAAATACATAGTACCCAGTAGGCTTTCTAGGATTCAGCACCTTATTTCCTCTTCACCATCCTTTTCATCTTTTCACCTGGCTTTTTTCTTATTCCCCACAACTAGCATGTTATAGAACTGTATTTTTAGTACATGTAATTTTCAATTTACAGAATAAGTAGTATCTATTTTTTGAGTAAGATATTAAGATGTCCTTAAAAAATCAGACAAATTGTTTTATAATTATCTTAAAAGTCCCATCAATCTAAGTTATGTTGTTGTTGTTGTTTTAATGTAGATCTTTGGCTGATCTTTTTACCCCTCTGGGTCAGCAATGTTTAATTCATTTTTCTCAGTTCAAGAGAAGTGATGAAGCAAGGTTAAAGAGCAAACTACACTACCCTAACAGCAGTCTTCCACTAAGAACCATGAGCAGAGACAGCCTTAGTCATACTAGCCTTATTTTTTGTCTTTTTCTCTTATAGTAGCAGCTGCCCATCTTCAAAACCCTTATGAGTTCTTAAGGTTTGTTTTATGATTGTATAGGTGTATGTTTTAGGGAATTGATAAAACATTTAAAAAGCACTTTCATTTGAGCACAGAAACTGAATTTCTAGTTAACCTGATGCAGAACCCTTATCTCATTTTTATTTATTTATTTATTTATTTATTTATTTATTTTTGCATCTCCAGGTTTTTCAGTTTTTTTCTTTTGTTTTTCCATCTAACCTCATTGGCAGCTGTGCCTAATCTTGGCATAGGATGAGGAAATGATTGGCCTTTTTTGTTGCTGTTTTCTTATAGCAACAACTACAGTTTATCAAAGTTCCGATCAAAAAAGAACACCTGGTCCAAATGTTTTGAAATTCATAGAAAATGAAAGACAGAATTATTATTAATACTTAAGAATAATGTCTAGAAAATTAAGTAAATTTCCATTTGGGTTTTCTTTATTATAAGTTTTTTCTAATCTTTGTGTTTAAGAATTTTCTCATTCCTTCAAATTAACAAAAAAGACTTGTTTATCTTCGTGGTCAAAATTGTACTTGAATGTGTACCGATCATCTACAGAGGCAGAGAGTTTAAGTTTTATGCCTTGCGTGTTACAAATTCCCTCAGTCTGATTGGTTCACAATTCCTTATCCTATGGTTTTTAGAGGTACTAACTTTTAATAGAAGCTAAATTTTCACATATTTAAAGGGAAAATCTTTTTTTGTTGCTGTTTTCTTACAGCAGCAACTGAAGAAATTGTTTGATTTTGGCTATTTTGAATAGAGAAGCTTACCTGTTTTGTGATAACATCTAGCTACCATAGCATCATAGTGTCCTGTACATACAAGGTGGTCAGTAATGTCACTGAAGATATTTTTAAAAAGAAAGTAGATGTTAGAAAAATTGCAGGATATAATTTTGTAGAAAACCATATAAATGTGCTTAATGAATATCAATGAAAGTGAATGTATATTTTGCACACCTGATTGTTTCTATGTGTTTGCATTTATGACTTATAATTTTTAAAACTATTAGTAAAAATGAAAATAAATATAAATTTTAGTATTTTTTGGTTTCCAATGACTTCAAAAACTAATTGAGATCTGTCTGATAGTCTCATTGATTATTGGTGCTGTGTAGGTTAGTGGGAAGTAAGTAAAAAACAATGCTATAACTTTGGACTTAATGATAAATGATTTTATAAATATAGAGACAAAAGGTTATATTACATAGTACATAATGCTATTACATAAAGGTTTATACAGTTAGTAACATTTATATAATGTATGTCATTTTTCATACAGTGTTGAAAATTGCAACTATATATAGTGTCCAGCAAACAGGAAAACATTTCCAGCCTTACTGAAAACAAAAATACAAACTAAAACAGGAATGATTTTTCACCTATAAAATTATCAAAGATTAAAAAGATTAGTGGTATGAGTTTAGAGAAATAGAGCATAAAATAAGGATATGCTAAAAGTTTGAAGTATAAATGTGTTCAGTCTTTCTGTAGAGAAATCTGCTAACTGTGTCAATAGATACTATCATTGCCTACACAAACTGCAGCACAAGATTAAGTTACCTAGTGAAAGCACAAATTGAGCATCCTTAATCTGAACTCAACCCCAAATCCAAAACATTTTGATCCTGAACATGATGCCAAAAATGGAAAATTTCACATTTGACCTGCCATGATGAGTTGTCAGAATGCAGGTACACTAAGAACATTGTGTAAAATTACCTTCAGGTAATATTTATGAAATGTAAGCTATCTTGGGTGCCATTCCCAAGACATCTCATTATGTATATGCCAGTATTTCAGAATCAGAAGTCCAAAGTCTACTGGTCCTAAGCATTTTGGAAAAGGGGTACTCAACCTGTATCACAGGTAGTAAATTGCAGTTTTAAAATTCAAACCATAGGGCTGGGTATGTAGCTCAGTGGCACAGTGCCTGCCTGGCAAGCATGAGCCCCTGAGTTCAATTCCCAATACAAAAAAAAAAAGATTCAAACCCATACTTAAAATCTCTTAACCACAAAGCCAGTGTTTGACCAAAGCAGTTTAGTAGATTACAAATGAGATGGGATGGGATGAGATGGAAATTGCTAGAGCACATCACAAATAGCATGAATGTCATTTTGTGAAACTTAGGTTTATGCGTATTGGTCAAAATATAAAATTATTTATTACTGTGAATCACGGTCACAATCATTGCACAGCACACCCAGCTCAATTGCGTCTTGGGCCTCTGCCTAGAAGTCTTCCCCAGACTTCCCTGGGTAGATCATCATCATCATCAGCTTAATGTTACTTTGTCAAAGATCCTAGCTCTGACTGTTTTACAAAAAAAACCTCCTGCCCCTTATCCTCCTATTTCATTGACCTATTGTATTTTCCTCATAATCTTTCTCCCTATGTGAAATTATCTTATTGTTAACATATTTATTCTCTGCCACTTTCCACTCCTCACAGACATACTGTAAGGCAATTTCCATGAAACTACAGATTACATCATATAGTAAATGCTTCAGAAAATTATTTTCACATCTCTGAGCTAGTATAGAGTCTGTCATAACTTCTCTCCAAAGACAATGCTAGTATAATCTCAGTTGATGTTTTTGCCAAAGTAGTGTGTCTTCTCAGGCAAAATTATCATGACAGAAATTAATTTTGGTAAAAGAGGGAGAAGCTTGTACTTTATATAGAACAGAAATATACTCTCTTGCCAGAATCAACAGAAAAGAGATTAATAGTGTTCACTATGCATTAAGCTTAAGAGATCCCTATGACATAGGTGTGGATTGCAGTTTTAGATGTGGATTGAATGATATGCTCTATTCAAAAACCACTACAATATAAAGAATGTGAAAAGCTGTCAAATGTAAATGGGAATATTAGCTGTTATGTATTTGGTTTAAATTTGCAACTTTTTTGTTTTTCTTGAACATAAAATAGTAACAAACCTAGATAATAAATGAAACTCAAAGTAACAAGAAACACATAAAATAAAACCAAGAGCTAAAATAAGGTAAAATTTAGATCAGCCATTTCACTTGTGGCAGTGTTAAAGCATAATTTTCAAAAAGAGATGAAACTGGCTTTGATTAAATGTAAAATATACACATATTAAAGATTGTATTTACTTAACCATTAATGAGAGAACCCAGCAAATATTACAGCCAATTCAAAGGAGACAAACCAAAGAACAAAACATTTTTATGGGGAAAAATATAGTGAAATATATTTACAAATTTACATGAAACTGGCTTATTCTACAGACTGAGAGAAGTTAATTGAACCTCCAGTATGACAGAACTTATTTACATGTATAGAGATAGGAATAATTTCACATTGCTATTAATTATCTGTAATTTACTGACACATAAAATAGCCTAAAGACCATGAAAGCTAAACATTTTTCTAAATAATGCACCATTTTCCATGGAGGCACCCAGTAGTATTTTTTTCTTATTCTAAATAGAGTAATAGAGAAAAATAATATGTAAAATTTGCTTCACAATGTAGATTAAGTTGTAGAGAGCAAAAGTACTTGGTCTCTCTCTTTATTGTCTTGTGCTGCTATAAAATATCAATTCTATCCTAATCTTCCATAATACTAAGTGTATATATCTCTTGTGAAGCACGTGATTTGTATATGTGTGAAAAGCAAAGATTTCCTTTTAACATTCTTTCTGTAGAGGTTATATGATAAAAATTAACCTGACATGGAGGACATTCCTGAGAAGCCAATTTTCATGAGAGTAAGATCGCTGCCCCAAGGATTCCACTTTTAACACAGAATATCAGTTGTCTGTTCATGTCATCCTAGCATATTTTCTCCATGTTATTTTCATTGTTTTGAGACAGTTTTTTTTACCATTTTTAAATGTTTTCTATATATTGGTAGATGTTTATAATGCATAATGATTGCATCTATCTTGTACACATCTTGATTCTCTTTACATCCCTTTTTCTTGCCCTCGCACTTGTCTCCCTCTCAACAATTCTTTCCATTTAAGAGAGGACATTTTAAACACATTCACTTTAAGGTTTTAAATTTGAGGAAAGGCAAGGATGGAATGATTGTTTAATTGAGAATTAACAAGTAGCATGACCTTACTTGTCAGTTGAGACCTTCCCTGGTTTCAGTAAACACTTGAGAATTATATGAATGAAAAATTAAATTACAAATGTTTTCCTGCATTATTGAATTTATTAATTATAATTTACTATTATAGTCTATAACAATCATGTAATAAAAAAGGTGTAATTCTTCTACCATTTTCTGGATGAATCTGCCATCTCTTGGGGTTTAAATGATTAGCTCTTGGAAATTGAATCTTTCAGGTACTCTTTATTTGCTATTTTAAGACTTCAGTTGTTCTAACAACTTGGTCATATGATGAAAGTATTTTCTTTATTTATATCATTTGGAATATTAATTGCTTAACAAATGATAATAATCATTGTGTTAAAGAAATTTTTCTGTATTTTTTTATCCTTTCTGGCTAGCATATACTTTCTTGATAACTTTTCATCTGTCTATTCGAACATTTGTTGGGCTCCTGCTATTTTCAGCCCTTGCTCTAAACTAGGATACAAGGAAACAAAAATAGGTCTAAATTTCTCCCTCATTAATCTTGTCCTTTAGTTGGGAGTGAGAGACAGTAAATGAATGAATACATTGGCGAGGTTATAAATGGGTTATAAATGATATTTTTTAAAAGCAGAGTAGAGCTCTGGGGTTTAGCTTAGTTGGCTAAGGGCCCAACCTGGTAAACCTGAGGTCGTGAGTTCCAACCCAGGTGCAGGAAAAAAAAAAAAAAAAAACTCATCCTGTCCTTTTAGGGCTGGGGATTTAGCTCAGTGGAATAAGCGCCTGCAGAGCAAGCACGAGGTTGTGAGTTTGATCCCTCGTACTGCAAAAAAAAAAAAAAAAAAAGAGTAGAGAAGGTGGGCGGGACGTTTGGGTAGGACATACATATGTACTCATATGGGTTTGTTAAAGTAAGAGTTGAGCAGAGACCTAAAGCATGTGAGAATTACCTGCCAGGCTGGGCCCCTACTCTTGTTTTGACTGTCTAAGAGAGAGCCAAGTATGAGGCTGTTCCTTAGTAATCATTGTAACATATCTTTTCTCAATTTACAGTCTCGATTCTTAATGAACTTATTTCAGTGGGCAGATTTCATCCTTTTAAAAGTGCATTTCTTAAGGATTATATAGTCATACCTTGTAATTAATTTGTTTAAATACTTTGCTTTCTTTTTAATACTTGGTTTAACTCTTTGTACTCAGGAACTTGGAGATTTGATTACTTGATATGATGAGTTAAGGATGAGAATGAGGATGTAAGTTATTTTTGAGCAAAACTCAAAACTTTTCCTGAAAAGGCATGTTCAGATAAACTGTAGAACTGTTTACTGAAATGAGATCAGAATTTGTCATCAAACTATTCCTGCTTTCTAATCCTAGCTGGCAGATTCTGGGGCATCCTCTGGAGTCTAATAACTCCGCCTTACAGATTCTTTGTGAGGACCAAATTGGAATTATGTATTTAATAAGATAGCAAATACACACAAAAAATGGGGAAGTTTAAATTATAAAGATCAAATTAAAACTACTAGAATTTTTTCTGGAGAGAGTAAAAATATTTCACTAATAATTTTTTCTTCCTCAAGTTATGATTTTAGAAATTGAACATCTTCAGCATATAAACTATGTAAGTATTAATAAAAGATAGGTGAAGTCTCTATCAAAAGAGAATATATACCAAAGCAACTACTTTAATGATAACATATGATATATTCACTATTGTTGTTCTCTTATTATTTTGTTATGAAATTTTGTTTCACCTTTTTTCCATAAAATTAAAAATTGAAAAATTTAAATAAGAGTATATAAAGTGCTAGCTCAGAGCACCTACAAATGAACCCCCAGTCTCAGAGGAGAAAGAACTGGCAGAAGCAGGGCTGAAGGAGCTGAGGATATAAAATGATTTCTTGGTTGTGCTTCCAGCAACAGTCAAGGTCAGGGAACCCTGGAGAAAACTAGTTTATTTGTTTGTTTGTTTGATATTGGGAATCAAACTCAAGATATTGTGCTTGCCAAGCAGGTTCTGGGCTCTGAGATCTATCCTTTGCCCCCAAAACCAAATTTAAGGCAGATGATTATAGCTTTGCTACCAGGGATGTTGGATTTGGTCTTTCTGTAAGATATTCACACAGAAATGTTGAATTTGCAGTTGCCCTTTCAAGTCTAGAAACCTGAAGAGTTGCCTGAGCTGAGAAATAATTATCAGAAGATAATTAAAAGAAAACTGAAATTTTTGTAAAAGTAAGGATCACATTGACTTGAAAAGGTAGAGCAGAAGTGCCAGTGGGGATTTGTGTACCTCTCTCTCCTTAATACATGAAGGAGCTTAGTGGCCATTCGTGCCAGCAGCACTCAGCCTGCTCACGGCACAGAATCAACTATTATTTGTTAAACTGAATTCAATCAACGAGAATTTATTTGGCAAGCCCACTTGTTCTCTGCATCAAGATTTGTGAATTCTCAGAGCTAGAGTATAGTCATGGAAGGTAAGTGGTGCCTGGGGAGAAGGTGACATACACCAAGAAGCAGTGTGGTTTCCTGAAGAAAGCAGTCACCTGTCAGTCTGGCACAGCAGTCAGTTGTGTGTGCCTTGCCCCAGAAAGGTGCAGCCCTCTCGCACAAAATGCAGTTGCCAGACTTGCTGAGAGGAGAGGATCAAACCTTGGGAGACAGCTGTAGATTTTATTACAGTAATCATAGCACATCTAGTTGTTTTCCACTATATCAGAATTCAGCTAAAATTAAAGCAACTAAGCTACTCTTACAAAATCAGATGGCTTTATATAGATAAACTATTTTTCAAAGAATTCGTCCATTAGGAATGTCATAAGCCCACATACTTGTATCTACAGTACTGGATTCTACAGATTTTTAGTGCTGCAGTGAAAAGCTGTTAAACCTTTTCCCCTCTTAGTCCAAGTGATTCATAACTTAATTGACATTTCATTTAATAACAATTACACAACAATGATTATTTCAGAATGCAAAGAAAAAGCATCCAAGTCACTTGCTTTGACAGGAAGATCAATGTATAAACAAGAGGCTTTTATTGTACAGAACACAATGAATAACTCCCGAAGTTTGCTATTTTAATGGCATTTGCATAGCTTTTTAAAATTTGTCAAGTTCATAAGTACTGTAACTTTACTATGAGACAGGTATTAGTAAGAACTCAAGAAGTTAATTTTAAAGAAAATTTAATTCTGACATTTGTATATATTTCTGTACTTACACTGACCATCTGAACATGTTTAACTCTTCAAATGTATGGGAAAGATGAACGGTGTAAGCAAATAATTTTACACTCCCATCGACCACACTGCCTTGGCGTAGCTCAAACTCAAAACTCCTATTAAATTTGAAAAAAATTAATTTTTTTTAAAAAAGAAGAATGTTCACAAAATCATAACTGATAATTTTTTAAAGTAGATTTTGGTCAAACAACTGCAACAGCATCAATGATAGACTCAACCCCCGTCTAGATGGTACCTGAGATTTCTGTCAGCACTTCTGATTTTCTGGTATCTTTGCTTTTCTTGGTTTTGTCTCAAAAGAAAGTAGACCTGCCTAATATTCCAGTTCCAATCAGGATCTCACATGTTTCATTTCATTTTGTTTCCTGAGACAGGGTTTACCGCGTAGTTCAGGATTACCTCAAGCTTGCAGGCATCCTCCTGGCTCAGCCTATTGATACTGAAATTACAGGTGTGAAGCCCCATACCTGGCATGTTTTTCTCTGCTTTAGGAATGAAAGGGTGTAGGTATAGGACCCATTTTTCTACTTAATGTATGAATGGGAAGATTCAGGATTATAAATTAACCTTAAAAACACTTGTGGAGAAAAGTTAAAAGTAAAAATGACTTGATGCAAAACACTTGAGGAACTGGCTGACGGTTATTGAGAAGCGCCTAGAGGATTGGGAGAATGCGAAGCGTACCAGGGACGGTGAGCCATGACTTGATAGCAAGGAACCTGTGCACAGTTTTCATCAGTGATGCGTAGCAGCATGGAAAAGAGAGGGAATCAGAGGCTGCCGATAGGGAGCAAAGAACATGTGGCTCTGAATTCATGGTTCATGTGACAAACTCTAGATTTTGAGTTGCATGGAGAAAATAAAAACCAAGAGAACTAACTATATAAATCAAGGCTTTTAACATTCATAAGTGAAGCCAGGAGGCAGGGGGTGGTGCACACCTGTAATCCCAGCACTCAGAAGGCTGAGGCAGAAAGATCCATGAATTCAGGGCCAGTCTGGGCTACACAGTGGGTTCAAGACCAGCCTGATCTGCATGGTGAGACCCTGTCTCAAAAAAATCAAAAAAAGAAAATCAGAACTGTTTCTTTCATAGTATACACTATGTTTATCTTCTCTTTCTGTATAATTCTGTGTCTTACTGGCATTTCACAAATGGAAGACTTCTGGCCTTAAAAAAAAAAAAAGATGACAAAGCCCTTTTTCAAGCAAATTTAAATTTAAAGCTACCTTTCTTCTGTAGGGTAGAGTGGGATGATGGAGTGTGTTAAGTGGGGCAAATTCCCATTAACTTTTTGGGAGGAGAATTTTCAGTATAAAAGTCTTCAGAGACTAACACCCAACTTATCTTTTCATTCTTTTTTTCCTTCCTTACAGTCTCTATATTCAATAAAAATTATGTTATCTCTGAAGGCAGTCTTTCTACAATCATGGGAACACATTCTGCTCACTTTAGAAGCATACTCTTCTTTGTTCATAGTCACTAAGCACATCACTACAAAGACAATAGTTTCAGAGAGGTAGGAGGGGCTGTTTTCTGACCAAATAAGATACATTTTCTCCCTTCATTGGATATAAATATCTGCCTTGGAAGTTTTCTATGTGCTTAGTCTTTATGCCAACTTCTCTTGTTTTCTCCTGAGAGAAGAGGTGGGATTAAAGTTTAGACATTGATTTTGATTTTTAAGAAAAAGAAGTATTTTAAACCCTGATCAAATTGTAAGTATCACAATTGAGTTTAGGCACTATATAGTACAGCAAGCCAAATGTGAACCACAAAGCCATTCTAAATTATTGTTTGTGTTAGATAAACCAGGTATTTGAAGTTCTGTTAGAAATTGATTATTAAATCAAATAGAATGGAACATCACAGATTGACTTGTGTTTATCAGAAGGCACAGTAGCCTAGAATAGTGGTGGCAAACCTATGGCAAGAATGCCCCTGTGGGCCGTCTGTATGGCTGAGAGCTCTAAAAGGTTCACTGTCCCTGGCCCAGGGCTTAAGAACATGGGCTTTAGAGCCCAACTGCCTAACTACATTTGTGTTTTCCCTTCCCACCAGTTATTGTGTGGTCCTGAGTAGATTACATAACATCTCCTCCTCAGTTTCCTGTATGTTTTGAATATTAATGCACTGAAAGCACTGGCCAGCACATACTATTTAGTAAATGTTGCTTTCTGTTAATAAATGTAGTGTGAAAGTCATTAAAAACATTTAAACATTGCCTGTTTGTTGTTTTCAAGTTGTATATTTCAGAGCATTTCTACAAAGGGCTAGCTTCTGAGATGAAGAGAAATAAAAAGAAATGATTATTTGCACATGACTAAATGCTGAAGTAAAGATGTTTTTGATAACCACAGAATCAGTTTGTGGTATATCAGTGCTGTAAACCTCTATCTTAGTATGTAAGAGAGTAAAAGCAGTTAAACATACCATATTACTGTTTGGAACATCATCTAACTACATTTTAAACATTTTAAACTGTATGTTTAAAACATTGTTTTAATATTTTTGCCAGCTCTCCTAAATCATTTGTAGTCCAAATTGAACTAAAATGCCAAAGCATCTTGTAACTCTTAAATACTTGATCACATTTTGATGTAAAACTGACTTGTTAGTATATAAATGTTAACATCCATGTTAGTGTGTTAGCTTCTTCAAGTTACAATGTAGTCATTTAATAAGTGGGTTTTTTTGCTTGGTTGGGTGTTTTTTTGTTGTTTTTGTTTTTTGGGGAGTTTTTTTTGGTACCTCATCCCACTTAGCAGGCAGGTGCTTGAGCCACTGAGCTAACCTCCCTGCCCTAATAAGTGTTTTTAAAGTAAATAATTATAAATGTGCTGAGTATATGTGATAGTTTAAGGTAGTTTTACTTGCTTATTATGTTAATTTGTTTATTTCATCCCCTGGGTTGCTAGGGAATTAATGTGGTGAGTAAAAAGGAAAAGATGATTTTAATATATAACATTCTTGACTTAATTCTGACACTTCGGCATTCTTAAGAACTTTTCTAGATGATCATAAACACTGATAGAAAGTATTATACTATAAATTGTTTTAAATGACAGACTTGGGTATAATAGTTAATGTAACTAAGAATACAACTAAAGGAAAAAAATAGAACTATTCTGCAATTTAAATTTCCCATTAACTTTCCTTAAGCTTAATGAAAAAATGAGTTAATTACTAGCTAACATACTTGGTGAACAAAAAAGGAAAATTGCCTATTTAATGGTATGTGTGGGAAATAATAAGGAAAGAGAAAAACACCATTGGTTTTATTCACTTAAACTTTAAGTAAATATTTAAAGACTTTAAAAAGTCTTAATAAAAGAACTAAGTGACTAAATGAATCTTCAAAAGTTCAACTTGTATACCCAGAGGTTACTGGTCATCACAGGAGATCTGGAGAGTAATAAAGACTTCAGAGAGTCAGAATTCAGAAAACTAGCTGTCACTCATCCTGTACTTTCTTCCCAGCCTTGTAGAAACTGCCCTTCTGTTCCTCATCAAAGGTAATTAACATCCAGGAAAAACCAAGGTAGGACTTACAGAACGATCAAGTAAGGGATCCTGCAAAACAACCATTAACTGGTAAAAATTTTTCAGCAAAACAATCTTTTAAAGCTTCTGGGATCATCCTAAATGCATACAGCAAATGGAAAAACATTTATCCAAGAAAATGTACTCAATCTCAGGAAGAACAATGAGGATTTGTATCATCAGCGCCACAACCCACTCTGTTATGTTTCCCTCATGGTGCTGTACTGCAGGAGCCCCACCCCAAGATGGGATTTTATCTTCCCCCAACTCCTGGTCTAGAGCTGCAGTCTGCCCGCCCTCCCAGCTCCACTGACAGAAACTACATTCCAGGTAGACATGGCCAAGGGGACGAAATCTCTTTCCCCAAGCAACCTCCAGGGACAGCTAGCTGGAACACTGAGGCCCAGCCTTCCCTTCCTTAACTCCCTTGGGTGTGCAGTTTCCAAACCAGGAGAGTCAAGCCAGGAAGACCAGGGGCTGATCCTCAGCCCCAGTGCCTGATATTACAACAGCGTCTTCACCCTGGGACAGTGAGTTACTGCCACAACAAGTGCAAATGGTGTGGAATTGTACCCAGGGGGAATGACAGCCGCACCAGTAGAGAGCCCAACAGATTGCCTGAGAGAACTGATTGTGTTTAGAAGGCAGTGGAGGATTGTGTGCCTTCATTCTGTGCCTAATTTTGTTGAAAAGATCTTGGGAAAGAGCAGCTACAAGGTAATACTGTAATACATCCAGCGGCCAAGTGGTTTAAAGGGAGATTCAAGAAAAGAATCAACCGACAAGAGCCCTCCTGGGTCACAATCACCTTGAGGACCAGGAAAGCAGGGTTCATGTGCTGGGCTGCACCCACTCAGGAACCATCATAGCAGGATGTGGGGTAGACTTGAAAACTTTGTGATGCTGTGTGTGGGCTCACCAACCCAAAATAGAGTCCTCCATTGTAGAGGGGCTTCAGTAATCTGTGACCACCAAGCACAGACTGAGCTGTAAGTAATGGTATGTGTGGGAAATAATAAGGAAAGAGAAAAACACTATGTGACTAAATGAATCTAAAAGTTCAACTTATATACCCAGAGGTTACCGGTCATCACAGGAGACCCAGAGAGTAATAAAGACTGCAGAGAGTCAGAATTCAGAAATCTAGCTGTCACTCATCCTGTACCTTCTGCCCAGCCTTGTAGAAACTGCCCTTCTGTTCCTCATCAAAGGTAATTAACATCCAGGAAAAACCAAGGTAGGACTTACAGAATGATCAAGTAAGGGTTACCATGCTACCATGGGCAGGGGCAACTCTAGGAAGGCAGACTTACAAATAATATCACAAAGCTGTGCACATGCCTAAAGCAGTATTCTCTCAGGAGCAGGCAGTGTGGAAACCTTTAAGATCCTAACACCCAGCTGAACAGGAAAGGAAATACAATCTGTAAGCTCTGATAGCAATCTCCAGGCCACCCATACGTCCTGTGATAGGGTGAAAACCTACCTGGCTACAGTGACTTAAGCACACCCTTGAATCAGTAAATAGATTATGCTAAGCCAGGGACCATCCCTAGGTAAGAGAGGCTAAAAGAGAAAGGAGAAAATATGAGGAGAAAATATTGGAAACTGTTTACACCAAGGGAGATGGGCTACAGAATTACCCCAGTCCAATCCCTAAGCAAATAAGCAAACCTTCCTTGGTGATGGCGGGAATTGGGAGGATTAATATCCAGTGTTGCTGAAATATGTTATCTAAAATTATCTAGTTGTCTCCAGGGATATAATATGCTCAACATCGTAAGTGCCTGCCTGGCAAGTGCAAGATCCTGAATTCAATCCCCAGTACAAAACAAAAGTAAAATAAAATAAAATATCTAGTTGTCAAGCAGATATCAGCTATGCAAACAGAAAAGTATGATCCATAAACTGACAGGGTAGACATTGCCTTTGACAGGGCCCTTATGATATACTTTGACACCAAGACTTCAGTGCAGGCATTATAAATACATTTTATAAAAACTGAAGGAAACCATTCTTAAAGAATGAAAGGGAAGTGCAAGGACAGTGTCTCATCAACTAGCACTATAATAAAAAGAGTTAAGAATTTTTAAGAAATCAAATGACAGTTCTGGAGTTAAAAAATAAAGTAATCCAATGAGAACTATTTCAGCTGGCAAAAGAACCCAGAGATACCTCAATGAACTTAAAGATGCCTCAGTAGAGATGTACAACCTTAACAGAGAAAAAAAAATGGTGGAGGACACTTCAGAAAAATGTGAGGCATGACTAAGCACATCAATGCACAAATAATGGGACCATCATAATAAAAATGTATGTATTGAAACCCCTAAAAAATGTAAGACTTAGGAGAAGGGCAGACAACTGGGGCTATGGCCTATTATTGTGTGTGGAAATCTGCTGCAGTGAAACCCACTAATCCATACAACCAGTATGCACTGAGCAAAGATGTGAAAAAAAGAAAGGGTCAGAAAAAAGTATCTTTAATAAAAGATAAGATAGCTGAAAACTTTACAAATTTGATGAAAAACATTAAGCTATACATGTAAGAAATTCAACAAAATCCATGGTGGATAAGCATGAAGAGATCAATACCCACACTCATCACAGATAAAATCTTGAAAGCCACAAGGGAAAGAACAACACATCACATGCAAGGGAACTCCAGTAAGTTTGATAGAGAAGTGAAGAGAAAATGATTGACAGAAATCAGAAATCATTAGACTACAAACCCAACGAAGTTGAAAACAATCCACAAGAGTAAATAAGCAAGTTAGAAGGTGCAATGCAATTTGAGTTGTTTTTCATTTCTTATGCATTCAAAACACAATTCACAAACTAATATGCCATCTAGTGATTATTTCCCTTTTGCTTGATATGTACCTTGGCATGAATACTGTGATTTGCCCTTACTGTGACTTCCATGGGCTTACATTATTGAGCTTGTACTACCTGATGGCTAGGGAGAGCCAACCAAAGTGACAAGGAGAATCAAACCTTCGATTTTTTATTCTGGATTCTTTGTGCTGTCTGAATGTTTACAGTAACCATTTATCCAAATATTCTCTTGTATTCTTTTAAAACAACATTTAGAGACAAGGCTGGGTAGGCTCCAGCTCAGACTCAGAAGCAGACTTGGACCTCAGAGAACCTGTTTCTAGTCCTTAGGCTGAAACTCCTTCAGTCGTTTCTGAGTACTGGCTTTGTCATCTGTAGAATAAGGAAGTTGCACTCTGATCTATAAAATCTTTCTAACCCTACCATTTATTGATCAGGACTTGAAATCTGGTACATGTTTTCTAAAAACTGGAATACTCGGTTCTACTCTTTGAGAATTAATTGTGAAGTTCCATAGGCTTAATAAGTAATTAAAAAATGAAAACAGCATTTAGAAAGTTACATCTAAAAATTTCTACTTGCCTAATCCTTTTGTTTAGTATTAATACATTTTCCATTAATCATTGTTATCAATAGTAGAGCCAAATTAATGAAGAAGTAGTGAACACTATAGTTAAGCACACAGCTTTTGGAATTAATACTTGTTAAAATAAATGGAGACTAAATGATACAATGTATAGTGCTTAAAACAATACATAACAGAGAAAACATTAAATTAATGGTAACTACTATTATTTTTATCATTATCATCTTTGGTAGTCAGAACTCTTGGTTCCAAGTAACAAGTATTCAACTCCTACCAGATTTTACAATACAGGAAATTATGGGCTTATTAACATGACCACAAATAGATGTACTAGATGAGTCTAAGTGCTCAAACTACATAGAAACAAACTACATAGAAACTTTCATTCTTATTTATTTCTTGTCTTTATTTTATATTGACTTCAATCTTAGAATTCACATCAGATGACTAGAATATCCTGTATCTTAACAACTAATTACAGTTTTTAAAGTGCCTATATTTCTTTTTTCTTTTGAAGAGAATAAAACCAAACAAAACAATAAAACTAATCTGAACAGAACAATGAAAGCAATATAAGACTTCAAAACAAGATAATAGGAAATCAACAATGGCTACTATAATGTCTCTGGTTTTCTTCAAAATAGCTGTCCATACCATCAGACATAATATCAAATAAAACAACAGAATAAAACTAATCAAAAAAAGAATGAAAGCATATTTTAAAGAAAATAAAACCAAACAAAATAAAACAGAATAAAGCCAATCAAAACAAAACAGTAAAGTGATACAAGACTTCAAAAACAGGATTAATAGGAAATCTACAATGGCTACCATAATGCTTCTTGTTACCTTCAAAATTGTAGCCCATACCATCAGACATAATAAAATCAAAACAGAATAAAACCAGTCAGAACACTGAATAAAACGAAACAATAAAACAGAACAAAATAGTGGGAACAATACTGGATTTCAAAAACAAGACAGTAGGAAATCCCCCATAGTTGCCATATTGCATATTGTTATCTTCTTTATAGATGTTCTGACTACTGGACTTAGGCCTGGAAAGTCAATCAAACACTACAGGCATTAAGTTTTTTGTGTGTCTCAGTTGCTATCAGCTCAGCCTGCCCTCTGAATCAGCTGGTTGCTTGAGGAGGGTGATGGATTTTGTCTCCCAGCCCATGCACCAGATGGCTTATGGGAAGGGCGAATTGGCTTCTTGTTATTCCTCCCAGACCCCATTTACCTTGCACAGGCTCATGGGAGGGACAGATTGGCTTGTTTCTCCTCCTAGGTCCTGCATAGCTTGCCCCATGTCTGTTTTTCAATGATTGCAGCAAAAGTCTTAAATAGAGTCGTCACTGACCTTTCTTAAGTCACATGCTCCTTCCTTAACTACGCATGTGTCCAAAAACATGAAGCGTCCTCATTAGCCAGGGCTGGAGCTGGGTATTAAGAACATCTTCAGCCAACACCTGGACTAATAGCAGGTAGAGAATGGTTTTCCCAAAGGAAAGGTGGGGTGATGCTATTAGAAGAAATTGAAGTAAGTAGCAGACAGGCAAAAACTGCTAAGTGTTGTGATACTGCACATAAGAAAACCACAAGAAGTGAATCATAAATCATCACCCATTAAGGCCAAGCCTGTTTATAGAAATGCCTTGTGCTCTTCTACAAACAAATTCCCAGGGTTTTACTGAACTAATGTGTACAGATTGTTCCATGAGTAAGGAGGTTGCATAGAAAACAAACCACCTCAGTTCTATCTAATTAAATTGTCATAACACTTGAAGAAAAATACAGCTGAATTTAATTATCATGAGAGGAATGGTCACTAAGGTATTAATTATCCCAGGCAGCAGGGTACAATTGAAAAAAGTAAAATCACAAGACATTAGTCCTACCAAAATGCAGTAATAACAATAGATGCTTTGAGTGCTTCCTGTATACATTCAGAGCACCTGTATACATATTCTCATCTTGTTATCACAATAACTGTGATAACAGTAACATTCTCCATTTATTTCTGGGGAAACTGAGGGTCAGCGGATAGATGACCTGCCTTATGTCACGCAGCTGGTATGTTGTGGTGGGACTCGATTCTGCCGTTTGCTCCCAAGGCCTACTTTTTGTTGTTGTTGTTGTTGTTGTTAATGGGTCATGTGGTGTAAACTCTTTGTTCTTTATTTTTAGAGGGCTTCATCTTTATCTTTAAGGGTCCTTCTCAGAAATCCCATGATTATTTAAGAGTTCACTTTTTTAGCATCCTTTTAGAAGAATTTGATTCAACTAGACTATGCTTTTTATGGATGTTTTTAGTCATGGATGAAAGGAATATGATCCTTGTTTTAGAACGCTTTTCAGTCACAGCCCACAAAACTGTCCACGTACAGATGTCTTTCAACTGTCTTTCCTCACACATGACACATGGCTTGGCTGAGGCCCGGGTGGCTGACGTCAGAGCAGAGAGGAAGCTTCACCGGTGTCTCTGTTCTAGTGCACCATTTATATGTGAAGTCTTACGGGCTTGGTTTTGTTTTTGTTTTTGTTTTTGACATTTGAATTTTAGTCATTACTTACAAAGCCAAGAAAACATGCTAATCTGCTAATAGCTTTCTACTTGATTATCCAAGAAGAAAATAAAAATCTGAGTAATTTTGCTATTTTGATAAGCTTCGAAACTGTGAGAAAAGATTTAAAGCAAAAACAGTTTTGATGTTCCGTCTGCTGTGGTAAGTGTACTCTTTTGGCATAAGATGAAAATGTGTTGCCATGGCATTTCTTTTTTTTTCAAAATTCTGCTGTTTTATTTGAAGCTCCTCTGACAACAAAGCTGCATGAGCCCTACGTTAGCTGCGAATACCATAATGGCAGCAGGAGGGCACACGGGTCAGGGCTTAGTGATACAGTCCCCCAGGGAAGGAATGTCCAGGCTGGTGTCACAGACCTCTGCTGTAATCAGTGTAACTCACTGTCCACAGTTAATGCCTTCGAAACTACAACTTTCTCATACACAAATGGAGGAAAACAATACTGTCTCCCTCACAGGCTGCTAGAAAGATCAGGCGGGATGCCACACATGGGGGCTATTTGGGGACAGGAGGTACTCAGAGTTAGCATTGTTTCTGCCCCATCGCTAACACTGCAGTGCCCTGACAGTCACAGACAGCTAGGCAAGAGCTCCCTGAGGTTTGTCTGGTTCCCTTTGTCTCTGCCCTAATACACCATGTGGAGGCACTGAGCCAAGCATGTCCATTTCAGCTAGCAGCTACGGAGTCCTCACATTCAAACTAGAACTCACTGGCAGTTGAAAAATTCACATCTGTGCTCACAGGAAAATAAACACTGATACTAAAATTTTGTTTTTACCATGGGCTTTTTTGCCTAGTATATTATTATAGAATATTTCTGTTGCTCATTGAACATGTATTTGTTGTATGCCTGCATGGGCTAGGTGTGGTTCAATATAGTAAATACTAGTGTTACAGTCTCCAAGACATGTCTCTCTTATTTATTGGCCTTAATGAGTTCAAAGCTAGAGGCGGGAAATACATATATAAGTAAACTATTCTGTGGTAGCCAGAATAGTGATCTCCTGAAGGGCATCCACACGCTGGCCCTCAGGACCTGACAGCGTGATCAGGAAGAGGAAATCTGCTGTTGTGGTTGAATATAATGACCTGAGCGAGGGAGAGCATCCCAAATTAGCTAGGCAGGTCCAGCCTAATCATATATGTCCCTCAGAGCAGGAAAGCTCTCCCTGCTATGGTCAGAGGGAAATGTGACTACGTGAGGACAATTGAGAGGTGAACCATATGGGTCAGGAGATGCGGCAGGGGTCCAGGAGCAAGGGTTCCAGGCAGCCATAGCAGCTGGAGAAGGTGGCAGTAGTGTCTTTCCAAGAGCCTCCAGGAGGAAGCAGTCCTGCTGACATGACTTCTGAGGTATAGAATCAGAAAACAGTACATTTGTGTTGTTTAAAGCCAATCAATTTGTAGTATTATACTGATACCAGAGCAAAACAATAGCAAAAGTAGATACTGCCCTTATGTTATGGGACTTGCACTACAGTTAGTAATCAGGTAATAACACATTTGCATTCAACTGTAATACCTTGAAAAGGCATTATATGGTGCTTTGAGACAGAGCTAAGGTGTAAGCTGAGACTGAAAGAATACACCTCCACTAATCACAGGTCAGTGAGAAGAGTGTTTCAAAGAAAGCAGCACATGCAAGTCCTCATGGCCAGTGAGAGCACGGCCTGTTCAGGACATGGAAAGGACCGTGTGCCTGAAACAGAGACAGAAGGAGGCTGATGACAGAAGGAGGCTGATGACAGAACAAGGCCAGAGACTCTGATAGAGGCCAGATGAAGAACCATACCCACTGTTCAATCCATAGTTTAATGCAATTTTCCTCATTTCAATTTGTTTGTAATGCTCTTCTTCTACCAAACCATCCCAATTTATCATGCTGGTAAACTTTTAAAAGATAAAAGTATACCAATTTTTGAAGAGAAGGGAGGCTGAAACTCACTGATTGTAACCATGTAAGTCTTTATCTCAACCTACTTTAGTCACTGTTGTTGCAGTGAAGTGCTGGTGCTGGCTGCTAGCAGACCTCGGGACCCAGTCCCTAACTCTAAGAAACTTTCAAGCTGCCTCTGCTTCTCCAAGAAATTGACTGCAATGGGAATACTAATACAGGAATTGGGAAACACTATAAAGCTGGCAAATCAGGGGCTTCCCACCACTTTTGTTCCCTATAAAACTGTGGTATTTGAGGAGATAGTTTGTGTGCAGAAAACACAGCAGTGAGACTTATGAAATACTGCCCATTTTCTTTAACACATTCTCCAGTGTCATCTCTGAATTTTTTGAACCTCTGTTCAGTTCATGGCTAGATATCCTTGGTCTCCTAAGGAATTTCATTTGTGAAGATATATCACAATATTCTTGTAGTGGTTTTTTCCACTTTATTAAATTGCTCCATTTAAGTACAGCAATAAGGTGTTAAACTTTCAGTAAATATTAAATCTAGTTGATAGGTTCATTGTGCTGTTTTCTGTACTTCTGTGTAATGTGTACATATAATTAAGAAGAAGAAAAAGAAGAGAAAGGAAGAAGTAGTATGTGCAGTGGCCACAGCTGGCCTGAGCTTGTTCTTGGTGATCTTTCATCTATGGTCTCAATCCCACCAGCTGCTGGTGGAGACACTG
Source organism: Hydrochoerus hydrochaeris (assembly GCA_004027455.1). NCBI lineage: Eukaryota > Metazoa > Chordata > Mammalia > Rodentia > Hydrochaeridae > Hydrochoerus > Hydrochoerus hydrochaeris. The sequence continues at coordinate 76,115 of PVLA01007831.1, forward strand.
TACCACTTAAGTTAACAGAGATAATAAAATAATTGTTAGCTAAGTATTGGAGAATGGAAGACAGCAGAGAGCACTGAGATGGTAATCAGATGATAATCACAAGACCAATGTCATAAGCATCTCCCTGCAACTTGTGAGACATGCAGATTTGCAGAGTCCAAGCCTCATCCTGCCAGTTTGCTCTAACAAGCCCTCAAAGCCAGGCTGAAATTTAAATACCACAAAGATAGCAACTGCCAGAAGAAGCCACCACTCCTAGGGCGGAGGCAGCAAAGAAAAGACAAAATTTACTAAAACTGAGAGGGTTGAGGAAGGGCCCCATAATGCTGAAACTCAGGCTTCTGAGAACAGCTCAGTGCTCACCAATCCTAGCGTCTCTGAGTTTAGGGAGGCCCTACAGACTAGAGCACCAGATGTCTGAGGAAGAGGGAACCCAAAGGCTGCACTGTGAGGTAGGTTCTGTGGATGCTTAGAATCTCCCAGATGGCCATTGGCTATCCCTGCTGGAAGGAACTGCTGCCACCAGAGCATGGAACTATTGATCAGGGATCTGGCAATGAGGCAGACCAAAGGCAACAAGAGACCAAAATCACTCCTTTTCTCTCCACCTAGGCTGTGTTTCTCCACCCCCTGTATTGGCAGAACCCAGCGGGGAGCCAGAAGTGTTTGCAAAATTCTAAAATGTGGATATATTTTTCATTACCAAATAAAATACCAGAGTCAGGCTCACTTTATAAAGAAAAGAGGTTTTTGGAGCTCACAGTTTGGGATAATGAAACCCAGATGGCTTGGGGAGGGCTTCCCAAGGGCTGCCTGACCTTAAAATGGATCCCATGGCAGGGGCTTAGCTGGAGTCTCGAGGGGAGGACGCAGGGAGGCAGGGAGCCAAGGGAACTGGGTAGGATGGGGCGCAAGCTTTTGTAACAGTCCTTTTGCCAGAATTAACCAAGGTACCCAGAAAATACCTTAGTCCCTTTGAGGGAGCACCCCCAGGTGTTTGATAGCTTTTACCTTGCTACACATATTCACTAAATGATTGTCAGAAATATGCCCATGATTTTCGAAGATAAGAATTATGAGTTAGCTGTTACTTTCAAAGACCTTTCATAAGTCCATTTTATGTTCATATTTTGTTTTTTGTCTTTTTTCTCTCTTAAGGATATTGAAGAAACGCAAAACCACACTGCTGAGCCTGTTGCAGATGATTACAAAAAGATGGGAACGCTTTTTGGCGAGCTGAACAAAAACCTCCTCAACATGGGCTTCACAAGGATGTATTTTGGAGAGCTAATTGTGGAGCCAGTAGTGGTCATTTTCTTTTGGCTAATGCTGTGGTTCCTTGGCCTACAAGCCCTTGGACTAGTTGCTATGCTTTGCATTGTGATTATTTATGTTCAGCAGTAAAATGTGCTCAACTGAATTGCTGGACATTTGGTAGCCATGTATGTAACAGATGAAGTTATATGTTTTGGCTTTTTGAAAGCCAAAAAAGTTTAACTTGTTTCAGAATGTGTGACTGGCTGTTTTGTAATTAAATTTCTAAGTTACTGTTGTTCAAAACAAAACTAAACTCTTGGTTATGACAAAGTTGGACACATATTTTGAATATACATAGCTTTTTCAAAACTCTTGTTTCACTCCTATGATCTTATACCCACTTTTAGACACCTCTGATACTCTACTACATCTTAATTAACACTAACAGACAGCAGGGAAAAGAGTACATGAAGTTCAAGTCAAGCAATATAGTTTTTATAAAGAGTTCAATAAAACATTTTAGAAGAAAAAGGAAATGAGCTCGAAAGTTTTAATTGGAAAACTGCACCACCCCCAACTTCATCAGATAATCCTGTTATTTGAGAATTATTTGTATAGGTATTGTCCCTTCTCAGCCCAAACCAAGATTAGATGATGGTTATTATACACTATCTTAATTAGTGGTAAAAATGAACAAAGCTAGCACATTTTCTAAAGTTTGAAAAGAATATGTTTATTATTGCTGGGGAAAGTTCTCAGGCTAAATACTCTTTCTTAATAGCATAATACCTGGCCCTTGAGTTTCTTCAGTATATCATTTGAGGTTGTAGATGGTTTTGGTGCTAATTACTTTTTGTGTGTTTGAAGTCTCATCAGCCAAGCCCATAGCTGGCTGCACCCCATGTTAATACATAGTTTGCTGTATCCAACAAGTTGCAGATTTTTCTTAGACATTTTCATTGTATTTTTTTCAAAAATTTATAACTTTATATTTTTATAACAATTGTTCTGAGATTTAAAATTATATATTTACTATCTTAATATGAATTCCCTTCCCCCAGAAATTGATCTGTAATTTATAATTACTCTAAAAAAACTTCAGGTCACTTTTATTTGATATCTGTATTGGAAAGTATAGTAGTACAATATAAAATCGGGCCCTTAAATTTGAAACTTAACAGCCAATTATAATATTCTTCCAAATCTAAAGCAGAAGCACTAAGTACTTGGCTAGCCATGTTATAAATGTGTATTAATTTAACTGTGAGATTTTATATTGAAATAAGCATTTCTTTAAGTACATTTTTAAAATAGAATATGCTTTAGTGATATTTTGATTTTCCTAGAGAACCTAAAATCTTTACACTTTCAAGAATAAAAGAATAGTAATTAAGGTAATTATCTAGAAATCTAAGGTAACTAGGCAGTGGGCCTTTTTATTTGTGGTGTGGCAATAACCAAAACCTGTAAGAGTGTTTACTGTTACACTTTGTAAAGTTTCTAACCAGTCTGGTTTTTAAAATATATTCTGTGAGTTCTTAGCATCTTTTATTCTGAAGAATAATATGATAAAAAGGAAAACATTTAGTTTAGATTTCTAAAATCAGACAACTCTAAACAAAAATCCAATCAGGGACAGTAAGAAGAATTTTACATTTGTATAAATACAGACCTTTTAAAATTTGACTTCTAAAAAACAAAACACTTTGTACTATATTATTGTTTTTATTAGGTTTACAATATTTTTATAGCAAATTTCATGAGCTTAGTGTAAGTGCAAGTTTGGAAAAGTGTTTTGTATACAGTAGAATTGCAAGATTTTCAGTAGATGAGAGATTTTTTGATATCTGCATAAAATATTAATATGTACATTCTTTTCTAATACTACCTGGAATTTTAATTTCCCTTAGGAATGCAAAACAGTGTAGTATAATAACAACAACTCTGGTTCCACCAGCTCCTATGGTTCACACTTCTACAGAGAGTTCTAATGTCAGTCTGCTGTGTGCGCACTGGTGTTAATGGGGTGTTATTAAATTACAGAGAGATGGGGAATGTGTTGCTGCTCTCCTTTCTACCCGTGTCATTGGTTCGTGCAGTATGTCATTACATCTTTTGGTCTCATATAGGAGAAAATTATGTTTATTTGAGGAAGAAAAAATATTTTCTTTAAAGAAATATATTACACTATATAGAATGTACAAGTGTCTTGAAATGAAACTTAATTTCTTTGGTTCATGGTATGAGAAATTAGATTGAAAATTATTCTCAGTTGTTTCAATCTCAAATCTAAGCCAGAGAAACTGTTAAACGGCTTACGCACAAAGAAATAGAAGATAGAATACTAAGGTTATTAGATTATTATGTGTACAGCGTGCGCCCCTCTCCATTCGAAGGGAAAAGGTCAGATCTTTGAATAGGTTGACTGCATCAGAAAATCAACCACCGTTAGCCTAAACCTCTCAGAGCGCCTCTCTGCCTGGGCGCCCACGCGCGAGGTGTTACCCGTCCTGGTAACGTCAACCCATGCTGAGCCCCCGGGGCTCGTGGACTGGCCTGCGAGTGCCCGCCGTGCGGCTTCCAGTCCTCCGTGACACCGAGTCTGCAGCTTAACCCGGCGGGGTGGAGGACAGCACAGCAGCCCGGCAGCGGTGGGCGTCGTGGAGGTGGCTGCTTCCTGGAGAGCCCGCCGTGGCCGGCCCGACGCGGTGCCATCTTCACTCCTGTGGACAGGAAAGAACAAAAAGGGATGTGGTCTTGTGAAACACACGCGTGGGCGTGAGTCCCTGCTGACCCTGCAGGGCGATGGCTCCTCCCCGTGTTGGGGTCTTCAGGAGCGTCTCCTTTCAACCGCCGGAGCCCAGAGAAAACCCTGGCCGGCCTGGAGAGCTGGAGCGACTGTGCGGACACGGTGTCCCGGGTCCAGGGAGAACCGGACAGGGAGAAGCGGGCCATGGGTACAGCGCGCCAAAGTCCATGGTCACTTAAGCGCAGAGAGCCGGGCAATGGGCAGTCGAGGGCGGTTTGTAGATTAAATTTTAAGTTATTTTACAAATGTTTATTGATTTCAAGTTATTTAAAATGCTCTCAATTTCCTATCTTGTTTTGAAATTCTGTATCACTTTTATTGTTATTTTTTATTCTTTATAAAATTAACTCTCAGTATCAGTACATGGCTTTACAAGGTGAAGGAAGAAGAAAACAAGTAAGACTCATATCTGTTAGTACCTTTAGTGCTAACCTGCCAAGGATGTAAAATAATACACAAATTCATCTTCAGGATTAGTAGCAGACCTAGAGTCTTTTCAACTCATTTCTCTGCACTGCACTTAATGTCTGGTGCTTCCTGGGATTTAGTCCAACATCCTACCCTTTCAGCACTCTCCACACTGCCTGGAACAATGTCACCACGCCCCTGGCTTCGGTCACTCTTTCCATGCTAAAGAGTCCCCTGGCTGTCTCTCCAGGCCAGAGCACTGCACATACTATTCGGTGTTTGCACTTGGGTATCCCGTGATACCTCAGCGTGTTCAAAAAGAGCTCAGCATCCTTTAGCCAAATATTACTCTGTGTTACCTTCTTAACTAATGACACCATTCTCTCCTCAGTTACTGAAGTAGGAATTGGATATGGCATCTTTAACCAGTCTCCCCTGCAGGCCCACATATAAGCAATCACAGTACCAAGTCCTATTTCGTTTCTAAAAATGTCTGAAATCTTTCTCCATCTCTTCATTCCCAGCATCCCTTAGTGCTTACCATAATCTTCTCATCTGGAATTCTATCACAGAATTCTCCATCTCCCTGCATTTATTTTCTACTGTGTGATCAGTAATCTTTCTCAAACCTGACTGATCATAACCTAACTATTTTAATGGCTTTTTGCTGCCATTATGATAAAGCACTGACTCCATAACATTTTCTACAAGACTCTTCAAGAATTGGTTCTTTCATACCTAATACTTTTATATCACCAATCCTTTCCAAGAGTCAAATCTACTGAAAATGAATGTTTGTTCTTTTAAAGAAACGTACTTTCCTACTTTAAGAGCACTGTACATGTTGTACTCTTTAGCCCCTCCCTATGGAACTGACCAACACTCGCACAGCCTTAAATCTTCAGCTTAGACATCATGTACTCCAGGAAAGCTGCTGACTCCTCTAAATCCAGTTTTGTTACTTCGTTGTGTGCTTATTTGTCCACGTGTGGAATCTTGTGCTTTCCCTGTTAGCACGTCTCACACTATACTGTGATCACTCATTTATCAGCTCCCTCATTAGACAGTGGACTTTACAAGAGCAGGGAACATGTCTGTCACGTCCATAATCACATTCCTAGTGCCTGACATAACACCTGACACATAACAGGTGCTCAAAACAGTTGTCAGGTGAGTTAATCAATTCCATTTATTCATGTTCTCTCCATGGTCCATTAACAAAGAATTTCTAGATTTGGTTGTACTTTAGAGCTCTTGGACTCCAAAAATATTGTACATAAAGTAGTTTGATATATATATTACTATTTGTAAGGTTCATTCACTTTTAATGGAAGAATCTTGCTGCTTGCATACATATACCATATTGCTACTATACACTTGTAATTTTAGGAAAAAGATGTTTTTGTGTCACACTTGGTTGACTCACTATTGCTCCAGAAAGGCTATTTTACAGTATATTTGGTCACTGATGCTACTAAAATTTCATATTTTGCCATATTTTTCAATAGACCCTTGCTAAATTTTAATTTTTTGAAAATCTCTGAAGCAGGCCTTCTTACATTTCTAAACTTGATATTTTAGGCTGCAGAATAAATTCAGTGTCTAGTAATGCACATCTTACATGTTAAGTACCATGTATATGAATTACTTTGTTATTCTTCCTAATAAATACACTCTTTTACATCTTTGAGTGTCTCTGACTCCCAGTAGTATATTCTATTAGTCCACTGTTGCTGCATCAAGCTTGGAAATTTCCAAAGTGACAACACCTGAGGTTCCTTGTTTGTCCAATTTTCTCATCCCCATTGCTGGGTCAGAAAGCCAAGGCCTGATGTATGTATCTGGCCTCTGAGGCAAAAGAGAAGGGGAAAGGGCCTCTGCCTCCAAGCCGTATTTTTTTCTTTCTGTTGTCTTGATTATTGCCTATGTTAGAATTGTTGAGTGAATTCTGAAGAGGCCCATTAAGATCCAGAAATAGTCATTCAGATGCCTACTGAATTTCAGTTATCTTTTCAATAAGTAAAGTCTTTTCATTTGACCTTTCATCAACTTAGTTGGAAATTTCTTTGCCAGTTTTCCAAAACACCACAGAATAAGGTAACTTATCATAAGACTATGGGTATCTTTTCTGTGATACACTTAGATGTACTTTTGATACATTTTTGTAGAAGTTTTCTAATGGAAGAAAAGCCTAATTATTAACTTATTAACCCCATAGATGACATAACAAAACCTTTAATTTTTTTTCTGGGAGAAGAGGGATGCGTTCCAGGTGATGTGTCATCCACCAGATGCCCTTTTGTGGTCTGTCATGATTGCTTCTGTTCATATGCTTTCCTGATTTTAGAGTGTGCAATATTAAAAATAGCTATGTTTGTATTGTTTAACATATTTTCTCTTTAAAGGTCCAAGGATACATGTTAGGTAGCACATATCAACAAAAGTTGATGGGACCAGCATTGTAGCTCAGTGGTACAGTGCCTGCCTGGCAAGTTCAAGGTCCTGAGTTCAATTCCCAGTAATAATAATAATTTAGTTACTGGAAACTTTCACTCACATAAGTTTAATAAAAATAAATTTAAAAAAGAAAAAAAGGTTGATGAACAAATGGAAAACACACTCCTTGGATATTAGTCTTACATAAAACCATAATGATTACTTTTCATATTAAGTGAAGCATTTGTTTAATGTGAACTCAGAGACCTTCAAAGATTTTTAGTGTAATTTGCTTTAACTGAAATCCTACACTAATACTCAACATACAGATACTTCTCGACTTACAGCCTGGCTGCATCCTGATGAATGCAAGGCAGTCGAAAGTGTACTCAAGACACCTTCTCTACAGGACTGCCCAGCTCAGCACCCCAGTGCCAGTAAACACTCTGCTGCTCACCCGCGGGGTCACCGACCAACAACTGTGGCTTCTGCCGCTGCCCAGCGCCGGGCCCGGAAAGATGGAATGCGGCATGCGAGGCGGTCTCTCCACCAAAGACGTGTGGCTTCCACATCACTGTGAAGTTGAGAAGCTGTGAGGGAACCGTGGAGGCAGGACCACCTTGTGCATGGAATGAGCAGAGGAGGCGCGGTGACTCGGGACCAAGCTCCTTGGCCTTGAGACGTCAGCATGGGGAGCACCCGGCCTGGATCCCCGCTTCAAGCCAAGAGGCGGGCGGTACAGAGCAGACCCTTAGGTGCTCTGAAATGTCATGGTCCGCTGGGCTGTCGCGTGCTGGGACAAGCAGCTCGCTTCTGCGGAAAAGCGATTTTCAGGGAGGCTGAGGCCCAGGTTACCATCCAGCCTCGCACCCAGCTGCCGTCAGAGTAAATCACTGGGTTCCAAAGGGAGGATGGGGCAGCACGCCTGCATCCACCGCATCCCGTTCTCCTCTCGCCGCACCCTCCGTGGAGGGCGTGGGGAAGGAAGGGCTGGAGAGGTAAAAAAGACCTGAGATCATTTGGTGTATGAGGCATGTCATCGCAGACTGCAAACATGGACTCAAGAAAATAGTGCGTTAAAAAAAAGAGAATGACTCAGCCACAAACTCATTGGTCAAGAAGGCCTGGGTTCTGTTGCGACACCTGGTCCCTCTCCTGGGAAGCAGGTCTCCAGTCATGGTAAAGCATTAGTTGGCTAACCTGTAAGTCTAGGGACCCGCAAAGACCTGACACTATTAGGATTGGTAAACAAATGATTCCTCTAGTTAAAAGGCCATTGCTTACGGGAGTGGGAAATCTCAGCTGCTCAGACCACTGAGGCTAAGAAGCTGTCCAACAGGGCCTCAGGAGACATCGTGTCAAACTGTCCTCATCCCAGCGCATCTTAGGGCTGGACAGGCTCAAGCCTAGAAGTAGAATGAGAGTTCCTAATCCTCTGCTGTACACTTCCAGACTCTTGCCTCAAGTCCCAGAGCAATTTTAATCCTCGAACTTTTAGAGCACGTTTGAAACAAGATTTTCAATGGCAGAGCAGAACTCACTTATAAAGAAATCATATCCTGTGCCCCCCACCCCCACCTGCAATTGCAACTGATTTATGACTTGGAAATTTGGCCCCTAACCATGACTTTCCTAGTTATTTTTAGCACTGGGGAACTTACCAGCCAGATTTGGTAAATCAGCAGGCTCCTTAAAAGAGCTCCTTAGTCCAGAATGTGTTTGGGGGCCCCTAAGAGTTATTTTTACCCCTGGATAAAAACTCTTAGGAGTGGGCAAGATCAAGCAAGACAGTGGCCCCGAGCCAGTTATATACTGAACCTATAGCTGTGTTCAGGCATGATTTTCCCCTCTGGTTATAGGAAAATATGACAATGTCCAAACAAGCTTTCAAATAAAAAGATCTCTTTAGGTCACACTTGAATGTGAGGCTAGGTCCTGCTAGTTACTACATATCTCTAAATCCTTTAACTCCTTTATCTGTGAAGAGGTAATTATGACTGAATAAATCACTGCATACGTTATCACAGTGCCTTGCCTGTGTGAAGTTTCCCAAGTCACTATTATTAAATGTAAATATTCATACAAAGAAAAGAGATGGTCTTCTTCCCTACCCATAGGAAGCTCACATACTGAGAGCCATAAAATCTCTGGTCATTTGATTGTTGTTGAAAGATAGGTAAATAAAGGAAATTCTATAATAATTTTCTGTTTCTAATTTTTCATGTCTAAAATCTCTCTAGAGTTTCTTAATTCCAACTCTTTAGTGCTTAATGAATTAACATGATCATAAAAATAAAAAAACTCAAAAAGTAAATGCACAAAACTGAAATGTGCTCTGTGCTACCCAGTGCTTTTTTTTTCAGGCACTTACCCCAGTACCATGTATTTTCTGTAGCCCCTCTTTCCTTAGCAAATCTAAGTGCAAAACCGCAATCAGCTAAACACACACAATTCTGTGGGTTTGAACATTTGCAAAATGAAATCAATTCTGAAGGCAGTTCTGACTTTTACCACATTGCACAGGCTAAGAATATCATAGTAAATTCATAGAATAACATCCTGTACCTCAGTTTGTTTTCAGAGTGAATTTTTAGTCCATTATGTTATATTTTCAATTGCACTTAAAATACTTGTTCAGATTAAATATAATTCTACCAGTGTAATGCTTACTTAAAACATATACACAGGAGTACTTCTGTATATAAGCAGGTCATATATACTAAGTAAGGTGATTAACACATACTATTAAATATTATTTTCATAAAAATCTTATCTTTTTAGTCTGCAAAAACATGTGAAATACATATATGGCCCTAGTAGTCTTTTTTTCTTGCAGCAAACCTTCAATTACATTGCTCTGTCCTGGGCTTCTCTTTCATATTTCCTTGCTTTTCAAGTAATTCTTCTTCCTGTCTGAAGAGTGGAAGTTTCTCAAGAGCCAATCTCATTTCAAATCAGATGTTTATGGATATGAATTTTTATGGAAAGCTATGGCTTATCTTTAGTGCCATCTCTTAGAATATTTCAAAACTGGTTCTTCCACATTTTCCAGAACTGTCATGCTATGTTTACAGATATTTGGATAAGATGTTCAAATGCTACTGATCTTGGCCAAACACACCTCTCCTCAGGCATTTCTTCCTGAGACACTTCTCGAGCACTCAGGCCACCTGACCACCTGACCTTCACAATCACCTCTGCCATGGAAGCACATGGAATTTTTCCTTCCCTACCCTATTTCTGACACCCAAGTCCATCACACAGCCTTCCTTGCACCAATCTGGTATGAAAATTCCAAAGGCGAGAAAAAAGGCATTATTTTTGCAATGGGAGGAAGGCCTAGATAAAAAGGAAAAGAGGCTGGTTGTCATATTTGTTTTAGTTCAGATGCTTTCCTAGCACCATTTCCTGGTGCTGGATGGTACCCTTTCACCTCCACTAAATCAAGTGAGACAAATTGCTGCCAAAACCACTCTTTTTACTAGGTAACGCCTGGCTTTTTGTTAGACACTGCCAGAAATGCTTACAGCAGAAAAATGGGACCTCCTGCCTGTTTCTCCTGATGTTCATTGCTCTTTGCTTCTGTGTAGAACTGTGTTCCTAGAACTATTTCCATACAACCTGATCTTCAGAGGAGGCCTAAGGAATGGACTCAAGATACTGAATTTTGAATAGGTTTGGATTATAATCATAGCAAACCGAAATAGAATTTGCTAAGAGATACCATCTGTTGACAATTTTTTTCCTTAAATACAGTACAAGGGACATCAGTATGAGCTCATCTTTAACAAAGATGCTGATGAATAAAGACAAATAATTACATGTGTGTATGTGTGCTAGGGATGAATTCATGCAAATGTCTTTCCAAGTGGAGAGGGCCTAGAAGTAACTAACATTTCAGCAATGAGAAGCCTACCAGGCCCCAGATCTCTGTTTCCAATCCTTTCAAAAGAGCCAAGCCTTCCAGGAGAAATGGTTTATTCTAGTGCTAGGCAGGAAATATACAGAATTAGCCTGGAATATATAGTGCCAGGAAGTGAAGACATGCTAAAACCTCTCTCTCTCTCTCTCTCTCTCTCTCTCTCTCTCTCGTATTTGGTGGGGGATAATAAAATCCAATTGAAAGAGCTCCCAACAACCAAAGCTAGAATATTCTGAATAGCAAAACATATAAAGTAATACAAAATACAAAGTATTCATAGAACTAAATGATTATATAAATAAATAGGAAAAGGCCAACATATTTCCCAATCATGTAGATACTGACCCTCCAGAACAGTAGAGCCCAACTCCCCACTTTCCCTTTCAATGAACACAGAGTGGGATGCAGAAAAAGGGAGTGATACAGTTGTGCAGTGGCCTCACACAAACTACCTTGGCTGGGTCACCAAGCTCCCAGTGCTGTGGAGAGCAGGGGTAAGAGCATGTGCCCTTGACAGGAGGGGAAAAGGATGCCCCTTTACACCACTGCTCAGCACCCACAACTGCAGGTTGCTTGTGAGAAAAGCATCACAAACCCTTCCCAAAATTGCCACTACCCTTCAAAGTCAGTTTGAGAAACTGCCAGACCAGTGAGAACGAAGGGAACACAGGGACTACACAGAATGGAGGATCCCAGATACCACCCCTGATCACATGTCAGTACTGGTTCATTACAAAGGCAAGACATCAACAACAGGATACAATCGTGCTGGGTCCACATGAACTCTTTATCATCTTTGCTACTTTTTTGTCAATCTAAAATTAGTATAAAATTAAAATTTTTAAAAATTTCAAGAGCCAAGGGTTTAGCCTAGTGATGTAAGCATCTGCTCTGGCAAGCACAAGTTTGTGAGTTCGATCCCTGGCACCAATAATAATAATAATAATTTCAGTTAATTCCATTTGAAACCTTATTCATGTCAGTAACTAAATTACCCCCTTTTCTATAAATGTAATTTGTGTTTCTAATGACTTCATTTTCTTCCTTTTCTTTTTATATATTATTTTATAGCAATACTATGGGTTGTGTCTAGATAATACCCCCAAAGACTTATGTGGTCATAGGTGGGGCTTTTGCAAAGATATCTGAAACTAGAATTTGCAGTGGACTCAATTGGTACAATGCTAGGGTTAATAGGATTAAGGGTGGATGATTACTAAAGCAGTCCACTGATTGGCGTGGCACCAACATAATCCTGATAGCCTGAATAAAATATAAGGGACAGAAAGAAGCTTGTCTTACACTTGCTTGCTTGCTTGTTTTTTGCTACCTCCTGTCCACCATGAATTGTTTTCCTCTGTGATGCCTGTCTGTCATGCCACTTTGCCTTGAAGCCAGCTGATGATGGACTGAAACCTACAAACTGTGAGCTAAATAAAACTTTCCTGACTTCTGGGAAGATGGCAGAGTGGTGAGCAGCACAGAAAGAGCCTCTCAAAGATAGGGTTCAAGATGCCAAAATATAGCAACATGAGCAAGAGAAAAAAGAGAAAAATGGGTCCCTGAAGCCCAGGAAAGATACGAATCGAGAATCAAATCCCATGGGGAGAGCAAAGAGAGACTGCAATTAGGAAAGTTTGAGTAATATTTCTTTGTCCCCCAGCCTTGTTTCTGATCTGTTCTAAGAGTCATAAACAACACTATAGGCCAGTGCCAAAGAACCAGGGAATGGGCCAAGTAGGCAGCAACTTCTTATCCCTAATAAATTGAAGAGGTAGGATCTTGCAACAGACTCAAAACCCAAAAAACCAGGTATACCTAGAAGATATCTATGAGACATGATCATTTCCTAAGGGTTCTCAATACTAGCAAAAAAACCTACCTGCTGTACAAACATGAACTAAGAATTAACTAAAAAAGAAAAAAGAAAATAAAATGAAAAGACATAGAAGCAAGATGCAACCCCAGACTTCTAGCTCACCAAAAGCAAACCCAGGGGCAATGAAGTAGAACTATTCAAAAGCCACCTACTTGAACTCTCTGAAGTGGTAACAGCAGAAGTAACAAAGCAAATGAATGAAGCTCTAGAAAAAAATTAAATCAGAAATAGTTTCTCAGATAATTTGAGAGATTGTGGCCATAACAAAAGACACACTTACTGACTCTAGAACAGTTACAGATTCAAACTGACATCCAGGTTAAAAATTCCATTGAACCTATATGCACCAGAATGGGCCAGTGTGAGGACAGAATATCAGATATAGAAGACAGTGTTGCAGTTAGTGATTATGAAAAAAAAAATTCTTAAATACAACTAGGGACCATGAAAACTCAATCCAACAGCTGCTAGATGATGCAAAGAATAGCATAAGATTGACTGGAGTCAATGAAAAAGCAGGAACTAATGCAAAGGACATAAAAACTTGTTCACAGAAGTAAAGGCAAAAAAATTCCCAAGCAAGGAAAAAGAATTTGACATATAGATAAGTGAGGTGTACATTGACATATAGATAAGTGAGGTGTATAGAACTCCACTTAGCTATGACCAAGGAAAATCTACAGCAAGGCATATGGTAGTGAAGATTCCAGAAATTCAACCCAAGAACAGAATGTTAGAAGCTGTTGGAGAAAAGAAACAAATCACCTATGAAGGAATGCCCATCAGAATCACAGCAGACTTCTCAACACAAACTCTCAAGTCAAGGAGAGCTTGAAGTAAGAATTTCAGGCTCTGACCTCCAACTCAGATTGATGTACTCCACAAAATTGTCTTTCAAAACTAATGGAAAAATAAGATAACTCATGACAAAGAATACCTGAAGAAATTATTGACCACCAAACTAGCACTCTAATATGTTCTGAAAGACATTCTAAAAAGAGATAACAAATATTACAACTCCATGAACCACAACAGAATGCATCAAATGGGCAATACAAGCAATTAAACACAGAGAGTGCCAAAAGGAAACAAACAACAGGAAAATAACATGACAAGGATAAATCAATACATATCAGGTATAACCATCAATGTTAACGGTCTCAATTCACCAACCAAAAAAACCAGACTGGCAGAATGGATGAAGAAGCAAGATCCAATAATATGCTACATACAAGAAACACATTTGATTAAAAAATGAATTCATGGACTGGAAACCAAAGGATGGAAAACAATACTCCATGGGATAGGAACCTGTAAAAAAAAAAAAAAAAAAAAAGCAAGGGTAGCTATTCTCTTTTCTGACAAAGTGAATTTCAAGCCAAGACTGATTAAGAGAGACAAAGAAGGTTATACCCTTGTAACCATCTTATGTTGAAGTCATACCATGCTTTTGTTCTTCTGTTTTGATTAGTTCTATCCTGTTGTGTCTTGTTTGATTTTATTGTGTGTGATGGTATAGACAACTTTTTTGAGAAAAATGAGATATTATAGTAGCCATTGGTCATTTCCTATTATTTGGTTTTGAAATCCTGTAATGCTTTCATTCTTTTGAATGGTTTTATACTGTTTTGTTATGTTTGGTATTATTGTGTGTGAAGGTATACTCAACTATTTCAAAGAAAGGAGACATTATGGTAGCTTACTGCTGATATCCTGTTGTATTATGAAGTGGTGTGTTGCTTGCATTGTTCTGTTCTGTTTTGCTTTGTTCTGTTCTCTTTTGTTTTATTCTCTTTAAAATAAAAAAAAATTTAAAATAAAAATAAGTACTAATATAATTTTGATGGTTGATCTCAGTATCCCACTATCACAAATAGATCAACTAGACAAAAAGCAATAATGAAATATCAGAACTCAACCAAACTTTTGAACATATGGACTTAATAGATATATACAGATGTTCTACCCTAGAACATCAGAATACACATCCTTCTCAACTGCACATGGGACTTTCTCCAAAATAGAGAGTAGCTCATAGAACATACTTAAATAAATGCAAAGTAACTTCCTGTGCAAATTATCAAATCACAGTGTAATGAAATTGGAAATTAATGTAAAAAGAAACCACAATAAATTCATAAATACATGTAAATTAAAAAACACCCTCCTGAACAACCAATGAGTCACAGATGAAATTAAAGAAGAAATTAGACAGTTTCTACAATTAAATGATAATGACAATACAAATAGGAGAAGTTATGGGAAACAATGAAAGCAGTCTTACAAGGGAAATTTATAGCAGTGGATTCCTGTATCAGAAAAACAATCTAATGTTGAATCTCAAGCTTCTACAAAAAAAGAGCAAGTCAACTCCAAAGCTCACATGAGGGAGGAAATTACAAAGATCAAGGAACAAATTAATACAATGGTGAATATGAAAACAATACAAAGAATCAGTGAATCAAAGAGTGGGTTCTTTGAAAGACTAAATAAAATTGACAAAACCTTAGTTAAGCTTGCAAAAAGAAAAAAAGGAAAGAAAAGACTCAAATCCATATAGTTAGAAATGAAAAGAGAGAAATCATAATACATCCTTCAGAAATCCAGAAGATTATCAATACCTACTTCAAGAACCTGTATTCTAATAAGATGGGGGTGGGGGGAATCAGAAGTAATAGGAATTCCTAGATATATATGAATTACCAAAGCTTAACCAAAAAGATATAAAAAAATCTAGCCCTGGACCACCTATGCTGCTGTGCCACACTTCCCATGTGCCCCACAGATGCCTGGACTGATGCCACCACGACCATCTATGCCACCACACCACGCTTCCTGTGCACTCAGTGGATTCCCAGACCTAGGACACCTGCTGGCCCCTCAGGGACATTCCCTATACCTCCTGGACCTAATACCGCTATTGATCTTCGGCACCCACCCTTTCTCCCAGAACCTTGGACTACAGCCGATTAACCATGCTAGCTTGATGGGAGATTCAGTAACTGCCTCACCCAAACAGAGGCTCCAGTCAGTGTAGTGATTATGCCCCTAAAATAGAAGTGCACAGTGGGTAAATAGGGGCAGTAGTAAAGCTCTTCCAACTAACTGTAAGACCTTGGTGAGTCTGGCAAGAGTGTGGGTGACTCCTTCCTGCACACAGAGATCAGGCAAAGTGAGGAGTGTGCCAATAAGGACTCCCCAACTTGGTGAAAATCAAAAGGGCTTATGAGCCACACAGGCACACAATAGGGAAACAGTAGGGCCTCAGCCGACACAAACACTATAGACAGGGAATTTGGTGACCTGGAATAACCTGAAGATAAAATAATGGCAGGAACTAAGAATTGACCTACATCAATACTCCTAGGCTTGTCAGTCCAGGAAGAATATAGGACTTACCCAACAGGCCCTGACGGAGGAATTCAGGTGACTGGCCCTCCTCTTCACTGTGGTACTCAGCAATCAGACAAACATCAACCACAAAGTAGAACCCTAAGATACACACTACCAACAGTTGAGACTATTGGGCTTGAAAGAACAAATAATTGCCTAAAGGGTGAAAATGACAAAACAAAAAAGCAAAATGAAATCTCAAACATCTATCCCATCAGGAGCAAGTACAGGTGACATTGAAATAGAGGACTTTAAAAGTCATACCCCAGAAATCTCAGAAAAGATAGCAAGTGAAATAAAGAAACAAATTCATGAGGCTATAGAGAAAATCAAATTAGAAATAGTTTCTCACATAAAGACAGAAATAACAACCCTTAGTAAAGGAGATGATCAGCATAACAAGAGAAGAAATAGATTTAAAAAAAAATACAGGAACATGGGAAATTGATTGAAACCTTGAATGAACAATATAGAAAACAAGCAGAATCTATAAAATAAATTCAAAGAGATATCCAAGAAACAAAAACTTCTGTTGAAAGCTGGCAAAACCGTTTAAATGAAGCTGAGGATAGAATTTTGGACCTTGAGGACAGGATCACAGTCAGTGACCATGAAAGCGTAGGACTTTTAAAAACAACAAAGCAACATGAAATGACAGTACAGCAGCTTCAGGATGATGACAAGAGAAATAATTTAAGACTAATAGGCATCAATGAAGATGCAGGATCAATGCAAATGACATAGGTAAACTATTCAGAGAAGTAATAGCATAAAATTTCCCAAACATGGGCAGATATACAGATAAATGAGGCATATAGAATGCCAAACAGTCACAACCAAAGTAAATCTACACCCAGACATATAATATTTAAAATCCCAGATATAGAACATAAAAAAAAAACAGAATACTAAAAGCTGTTAGAAAAAAACACAACTCCGCTATCAAGAAAAACCCATCAGAATCACGGCAGACTTTTCAGCACAAACCTTCAAGTTAAGACAAGCTTGGAGTGAAGTATTTCAATCCCTGAAAGAAAACAACTTTTGATCCAGACTGATGTACCCAGAACAACTGTCTTTCAAATTTAATGGAGAAACAAGATATTTCCATGACAAATAACAACTGAAGAAATTCATGTCCACCAAACCAACCCTAGAAAGAGGACACACTATATAGAGACAAAAATGATCATAATCTCCAGAACAACAGCAGAAAGACCACCAGGAAGGGCAAGCAACTGAACAAGGGGGAAAAGCAGAAAACAAACAACAGAAACAGCATGGCAAAGTTGAGCAGTACATATCAGTTATATCCATAAATGTAAATGGCCTCAATTCACCTATCAGAAGAAAAAGGTTGACAAAATGGATCAAGAAATAGGATTTCACAATATGCTGTATACAAGAAATGCATCTGACTCAAAAGGAAACTCATACATTAAAAGTCAAAGGATGGAAAACAATATTCTATGCAACAGGAACCCAGAAAAAAGCAGGGGTAGCTATTCAGTTTGCAGACAATGTGAACAAGCTTCAAACCTAAAATGATTAAAAGAGATAAAGAAGTTCACTACATACTTGTTAGTGGAAAACTTCAAGAAGAAGAACTAACAATAATAAATATATATGCACCCAATACAGGAGCACCCAACTATATAAGACAAATACTAATGAACATAAAAAAATCAAATACACAAGAATGCAATTGTAATAGGAGACCTTAATACCCCACTGTCACAAAGAGACCAAAAGTCAGCAAAGAAATGATAGAACTGAATCATATCTGTGAGCAAATGGACTTAGTAGATGTTTACAGACCTTAATACCCCACTGTCACAAAGAGACCAAAAGTCAGCAAAAAAATAATAGAACTGAATCATATCTGTAAGCAAATGGACTTAGTAGATGTTTAAAGATTGTTTCACCCAGAATATATTCATCTGATATATTCACATCAGAATATATATTCTTTTTAGCTGCACATGGGACATTCTCCAAAATAGACCATATATTAACCCATAAAACATTCTTAAGTAAATGCAAAGGGATTGAAATTATCCCATGCATATTATCTGACCATAGTTCACTGAAATCGGAAATTAATGGCAAAAGAAATTACATAACCAGCATAAATACATGGAAATTAAACAACAACCTTCTGAACAATTAGTGGGCTATAGGTGAAATTAAAGAAGAAATAAAGCAATACCTATAATTCAATGAAAATGCGGATATAACATACCATAACCTGTGGGATGCAATGAAAGAGGTCCTAAGAGGGAAATATATAGCAGTAAATTGTCACATCAAGAAAATGGAGTGAGGACAAATAAACAACCTGATGCTACATCTCAAGTTCCTAGGAAAGGAAGAGCAAGTCAAACCCAAAGCTCATAGAAGAGAGGAAACTGAAAAGATCAGAGCAGAAATTAATGCAATTGAAACTAAAAAAAAAAAATACAAAGAATGAATGAATCGAAGAGCTGCTTTTTTTTGAGAGACTAAACAAAATTGATAAACCTCTAGCCAACCTTATCAAAAAAAAGAAAGAAAAAATTCAAATTCACACAGTAAGGACTGAAAACAGAGAAATCACTATAGATCCCATGGAAATTCAAAAGATCATGAATACTTACTGTGAAAATCTCTACTCACATAGAGTAGAAAACACAGAGGAAATGGACAGATTTCTAGAAACATATGAACTACCAAAGCTCAATCAAGAAGATATAACAATTTTGAATAACCCAATATCAGCTATTGAAACTGAAAACGTGATTAAAAACTTACCAACAAATAAAAGCCCAGGTCCTGATGGATTCACAGCTGAATTCTACAAGAAATTTAGAGAAGAGTTGACTCCAATACTCCTTAAACTCTTCAATGAAATCAAAAGAGAAGCAATCCTCCCTAATTCATTTGCAGAGGCAAGTATCACTCTGATACCAAAATCAGAGAAAGACCTAACCAAAAAGGAGAACTATAGGCCAGTCTCACTAATGAATATTGATGCAAAGATTCTCAATAAAATACTGGCAAATAGAATGCAGCAAATCATCCAGAAGATTATACACCATGACTAAGTGGGATTTATTCCAGGAATGCAGGGATGGTTCAACATACGCAAATCATTAAGTGTAATATACCACATCAACAGAACCAGAAAGAAAAATCACATGATCATCTCAATAGATGCACAAAAGCTTTTGATAAAGTTCAACACCTGTTCATGATAAAAGCCCTACAAAAACTCAGAATAGATGGTATCTACCTCAATCTCATAAAGGCCATCTATGACAAATGAACACCCAACATTATGCTAAATGGTCAAAAAATGAAAGCCTTCACTCTAAAATCAGGAACAAGACAAGGATGTCCACTACCACCATTCCTATTTAACATAGTTCTGGAAATATTAGCCAGAGCAATCAGACAAGAGAGAGAAATAAAAGGAATAAAGGTAGAAAAGAAAGAAGTTAAATTATCACTATTTGCAGATGACATGATACTCTATATAGAAGACCCAAAAAACTCCATTAAAAGACTATTAGAGGTAATAAACAAATTCAGCAGTGTAGCTGGATGCAAAGTCAATGCTCAAAAATCAATAGTATTCCTGTACACAAACAAAAAACTCACCAAAAGATAAATTATAGCAATATCACCTTTCACAGTAGCATCTAAAAAAATGAAATACTGAGGAATCAACCTAACTAAGAATGTAAAAGACCTATATGCTGAAAATAATGCTATGCTAAAAAAGAAGACTGAGGAAGAAGATGGCTGATTGATAGGTAGCACGATAGAGAGCCTCTCTGAGAAAAACAATTCAGATGCTAGAATTTAACACCAGATGAAAGGAAAGGAATTCTCACAACCCAGGAAGAAACTGAGGAATAAAAAAAAGAAGAAGAAGCATGGACGGAGGGCTGGAGCTGGGCATGCTCCCATTGCTATACTGGGCACACCTTAGAGTCAGGCAATTCACGATCAAGCTGAGGTCGCATCCCTGCTGAGAGTGGGTGTTGGTGAACCTGAGACCATTCGCTGGAGGAGGCTCTGCAACAGGAAGTGGAATTGGCAAACCAAGCTGCACAGACTTTGATGAGTGCTGAGAACTGGGTTTCCCACAGCAGGATGACTGGCTAGATGACATATTGCATTTGGGCAGGACAATTTTGAATCAACAACTGAAGCAGCATCATTCAGTAGATCCTGGCCTAAAGCAGATTGGTGGGATCTGCTTGGGCTGGGCTATGCCCCTGGTCAGGACCCAATAGCCAGGCACAAGGCTGTCCTGAATCTGTGGCATCTGCAGGGCATACAGTAACATGCTGAAGACACTCACTGGTTGACTATGTTAGAGAGGAGGGGCCAGCCCACATCTCCCCTGCATGCAAGTTACAGATCAACAGCAAACTGGAGTGGGCAACAATCCCCTAGCCAGTATGCTTCAGAAAAACTGTAAGCAATATGAAAAGGACCTGAGACCTCCACCATGCACCTGTCTGAAAGAAACCAGAAACATGACAAGACAAAGAAACAACAAAAAGTCTCCAACCACTGACCCAGAGAAAATAAGTCCAGGAGAGGTAAATACAGAGGAGGTCGAGGGCAGCAAACATGCAATATCAGACACAGCCTCATTGGAAATAAAGAAATACTTCCATGACCTCATCGACGAATTTAAATCTGAAATTCTAACACAGGTGAAGCAAGATATAAGAAGATTAATAAAAGAAATGCTGGGCACTCCTCAAGAAGACACAAATGGAAGAATGGAGGAACCCAGAGAAAGGAGAGAAGCCTGTGATGAAGAATATAAACAAAATCTAGAATACATGAAACAGAACCAAAGAGAATATCAGGAAATTAAAACTCCATTAAAAACTGGCAAAACTTCTTAACAGAAACTAAAGACATTTTCAAAACTTGAGGATAGATTTGCAATGCATGATTGTGAAAGGAACAATCTCTTAAAAATGACAAGGAGGAGAGAAGACAAGATGGCCAATCAGTGAGCAACAAAATACAAAGCCTCCCAGGAGAAACAACTCATTTGCCAGAATAAAACACCCTGGAGAGACCCAGACAGAGGGAGATGGATCCTTTTAACACAGGAAGAAATTAAAATGTAAAAAAGCTCATCAAATACTTCAGGACTACAACTGAAACAGCTAAAAATTACGGGACACAGCATTTTCGTTCATGACGACCTGCCAATTTTACAAAAGCCTGAATCCATGCTGGCCGGCAGAGCCACCCAAACTGGTTCCTGCTGCCACTCACAGGAAGCACAGCAGCACTGAAGTTGGGGGTTGGTGAGCCCAACTGAGAGTGGAGCCAGCAAAGAGACCTTCATTAATCCATGGTCAGTGCTGGGAATTAGACCCCCGACACACAGAAAGGGCGTGACCAAATGGATGACATGTTGGAATTGGGCAGGAGGAGCCTGAACTTGGAGTGACAGTGACTTCAGTTGGTTCCTCTCTCCCAAAAGCAGGTTCATAGGATTTGCTTGGACTGGGCCACGCCTCTGGCCGGGACCCAGTGAGCCATCCCAAATCGATTGCCTGCACCTACCAAGCACTAACTGGGTGAAGGCCCCTGAAGTTTGGCTGGCCTGGTGGGGAGGGGCAGGCAAACACAGCCGCTGCTTACACCTCAGTGACAAGAGCAGACAGGAGAGGGCATAGGTCCCTCACCAGTGTGCTTTGGAGGAAACGTGGCCAACAGGGAAGGGGGCTGGGACCTGCACTGTAACCTGGTGGAGGAAGCCAAGTCCATGACAGGAGAGAGAGTCAGGAGGAGGCCCCCAGCCCAGAACCCTGAGAGCACTGATCCAGGAGAAGGAAAAACAAGGGAGACTGAGGGCAGCAAACACACAACATCAGACATGGCTTCAATGGACATTAAGAGATATCTTCAGGACCTTGTAGACAAGCTCAAAACTGAAATATTAAATCAGGTAAAGCAAGATATGAGTAGAGTAATAAAAGAAATGCTCGAAGGAAGCATCTCTCAGGAAGATACAGATGGAAGAAGGGAGGAATACAAAAAAAGGAGAGAAATATTTGATAAAGAATATAAAGAAAATATAGAATACATGAAGCAGATTCAAAGAGACTACCAGGAAATTAAAAACTCCATTGAAAGCTGGCAAAACTCCTTAAAAGAAACTAAGGATAGACTATCAAAACTTGAAGACAAGTTTGCAATGTGTGATCATGAAAGGAAAGATCTCTTAAAAATAACAAGGAAACAGGCAGTA